>BTHU01000002.1:143257394-143534894 GCA_036184795.1 Tokudaia tokunoshimensis | reverse complement strand
ACAATCATGATGACAGTCATGGTGACTTAAAGTGGCACCAAATGGCATTCCAATAGCTTATTGTGCTTCATGAATTTACAGTATCTGTCCCTTCAGTTTGTTACACTCAGTTTTGTGCCTCAGTAGAGATAGGGACTGACCACCCTGCTTCCTGGCTGAGCAAGTAAACTCAGTCACACAGCATCCAGAGAGTGAACTTTGACCTCCCAACCCACTAATACTTTTCTTTTTAAAAATGACATTACAAGATAGCTAGAAAGACTAGTTGCTTACACCCCCAAGTGATTCTTTTAAATGAACTCCTTTTTCTCATTAAAAATACCTTGCTGGGGTCCTGGAGAACTGGCCCACTGGTTAAGAGCCCTTGCTTATGTTGCAAAGAACCAACAGGTGGTTGTATGCCACTATGTGGGTGCTGGGATCTGAACCCTGTTATCTAGAAGAAGAACATCCTCTTTCTTTCTTTCTTTCTTTCTTTCTTTCTTTCTTTCTTTCTTTCTTTCTTTCTTTCTTTCTTTCTATCTTTCTTTTTAGACAGAGTCTCATTATGTAGCTCCTCTGACTGGTCTGGAACTTTCTATCTAGGCCAGGCTAGTCTTGAACTAGAGACTGGATCCTGTTGCGTACACACAGCACATACCCCTACCGCTACACCTCTGGCTGTTGCTACAAAATCTCTCCATGCAAAGTGTCATAGTTCAAGCCCTTGCTTACTTCTTTATTCAAACACTCCCCGGCAGTTGACTTCCCTGAATATCATATTTGAAATGTTAATGAGCTCCCATCCTACTTATTCTTCTGATTCATTTTTTTTCTCATTATCACATCACTATCAGAGACACAATTTCACTCACTAGTGAACTAATGAATTCCTGAGAAAAAACTTCAGGGCGCTGGGTATAAACAGCACCAGCGGTGACATTACAGGTTTAAGGGAACCCAGACGGCAGGCGGACACCTGAAATCCAATCCCTCTAACTTGTTTCATGGGTTGAGGCTAGGGCCTTTGTCCTACTTTAGCCAATTAATTGATCAGGGAACGACATACTGAGAAACATGTACACACAGTCTCCCATAGGGTCAACTTGATTGACACTGGCAGAGATGGTGTTATTTCTTTACATTTTTAACAATTATTATTATCTACCATGCTTGGCAGTAGAGGGGTGTACAAGGTACAAGTACCAGTGCTTGTGTGTAGATGTCTGAGGACAATTTACAAGACTTGGTCCTCTCTGTCCACCACATAGGTCCTGGGGCTCCAACTCAAGTATTCTGGTCTGGCAGCAAGGACATTTATCCATGAAATCATCTTGCCTGCTCTGATTGATACCATTTCTTTAAAAGGGGGAGGGATGGGAGTGGCAGGGGCTGGAGAGATGGCTCAATATTTAAGAACACTGACTGTTCTCTCAGAGGACCTGGGTTCAATTCCCCGTATTCACACAGTGGCTGACAACTGTCTAAGATGGAATCTGATGTCCTCTTCAAAAAAAGTATCAATATACATAACTAACTAACTAAATCTTAAGAAAGAAAGGTACTCCAGACCAACCAAGGGCTACATAGTGAAACTCTGTCACCAAAGAGCCTAAGCGATCCTGCCCCCAAGACAAAAGGCATGGCAGCTGTACATGGTCAGAATTCCAGCATTCTGAAGATTAAGGCAGGAGGATTCCTGGAAGTTTGAGACCACTCTGAGCTGTGTGTCCAGTTCCAGGACAATCATGGAACCCTGCTTAAAAACAAAACAAAACGAAACAAAACAAAACAAACAAACAAACAAAAAACAGAAATAAAGAAAGGAGGGCTGGAGAGATGGCTCGGTGGTTAAGAGCACTGACTGCTCTTCCAGAGGTCCCGAGTTCAATTCCCAGCAACAACCATGTGGCTCACAACCATCTGTAACGGGATCGGGTGCGTCTGAAGACAGCTATAGTGTACTCATAATGAGTAAAATAAATAAATCTTAAAAAAAAGAAAGAAAGAAAGAAAGAAAGAAAGATGTTTTCTTGTCTTCAAGGAGACGCTCCCACCACTGCAGCTTACTCTGCGTGTGGCTGCGCAGGCTGTATGCAGTCCTTTGTGAATTCTCTCTAGGCCAACTGGGCCCTTTTGGACAGGAGAAAAGCAACGTATTGCTGATAAGCTTGCTTATCTTCTGTTTGCCTGTGGTGTTTGTTTGCTTGTTTGTTTATTTGTTTCTTCATTTGTTTTAAGTGTAGGATTCCGTGGCAATGGTTATGCTGGGAACCCAAAACTTTCTTATCCTTTTGTGGAGCAGAGACAAGTCAGGAAGCTGAGTGCCTGCTCCTCTTGTCTCTGCTTCCTGAGTACTCAGAATACATGCCTGCTGACATGGTTCTAAAACTTAAACCAATTTATAAATTTTATATTTAGTGTGTGTGTGTGTGTGTGTGTGTGTGTGTGCGCGCGCACGTGCACTCGCACCAGCCACAGTGGTCATGTGGAGGTCAGAGGACAAATTTCAGGAATCTGTTTTTGCCTTCCATCGCCGGGGTTCCAGGACGGTGGCAAATGCCTTTATTTACCAAACCATCTCACCCACTCTAAAACTTTTATTTTTAAAATTTAATTTTAGAGACAAATATATGACGTCTTCAATTCTAGCACTCAGGAGGCATAGGCAGGCAGATCTCTGTGAATTCTAGGCCAGTCTCTTCTACATGGTAAATTCCAGGACATAGAGAGAGCCTGTCTCAAAAAACAAACAAACAAACAAACAATCAAAACATAAATCAAAAAACAAGACAACAACAACAAAAAACCTCAGAGATTGTGTGTGTGTGTATGTGTGTGTGTGTGTGTGTGTGTGTGTGTGTGTGTGTGTGTGCGCCTAAAGGGCTGGTGTGTTATGTTCTCTGTGAAACAGGCAGTTGTGAGCTGCCTGGTGTGGGTGCTGGTAACTGAACTAGAGACCTCTACAAGATAATATGTGCTCTTAGCCACTGAGCCATCTCTCCAGACCCCACCCTAAAACATTCATTGCATCAATCAATCAATCAATCATCAATCAATCAGTAAATAAATACACCTATATAACAGTTAAGCAGCCACTAGCTGTCCCTTACTCCCCAGACCCTGGCGACCTCTAACCTACCTTCCGTTTCTGTGAATTAGCCTGTTCAAAACAACTGTAAGCCAAAGATGGGTTTCCAAATGTGTTTGTTTTCCAACTTCCTTCCTTCCTTCCTCTTGATTGTACTTTGTTTGGTTTCAAGAAAGATTCCATATGTAGCGCAAATTGGCCTTGCCCTTGCCATGCTGCCGCTGCTTTCGCCCACGTTAGACCACGTATCAGAATTTCATCCCTTGCTGTGTTTTGTTGATACCTTCATCTGCCGGTGAACACTTGAGCTGTAGCTGTCTTTGCTTACTGTGGATGATGTAACAAACACAGGCAAATAAACATCCGTTGCGCCCGGTTGCCAGTTCCTTTGGATGTATACCTAGCCCCTGATCACACTCCTTTCTTTTGACACTGGGGATTGAATGCAGGGTCCTTATATGGGCTCGTGTCATATTTTTATTTTCAGGTTGTTAATTTTTTTTCAGATGAAATTGCATATGCTTAAAGTATACAGTATTTTATATGTATATACATGATGAAGTGGTTACTAGAGTCAGACTGATGAATGAGTCAGTTTCCTTGAGTAGCATTCTTCCGGTTTTACACAGTGAGAGCTTCAGCAATCTCTGTCAGCAAGTTTCCAGCGTGTGAAGCAGTGTTAACAACTCCAGTTGTTACCTCACACACTAGCTCTCTGGACCGTGCATCCCACACAACTGCAGCTTTGTGCAGTTCTTGTTTGTTTCAGAGGGTCTTACTATCAGCATCCATTTCCTCCCACTAGTAGACACTTCTATTGTTTGCTTCTCTATGTTGACTTATAAGAAGTGAAGTTACTCAGCGTCTCTTTTTTTTTTTGTATCTTTATTAGTTCCTTCAGATCATCACATCACAAATGGCAGGATCTCCTTTATTACTACTACTACTACTACTATTATTATTATTATTATTATTATTATTATCATTATAAAATGTTTTTCGGTCCTGGGAAATCAAACTTCAGGCTTTTGTGCCTGTCGGGATTCTACCGATGACCTGCATCTCTAACTCAAGATCTCCTTTGATAAGGCCGAAGGACGAATCTGTGCCGATACATCCATGGTCATTGATGACGTGCACTGTGTTGTCCAGGCAATGGACAGTGTTATTAGAGGCTTTGAAACTGGATGTGACATTATATGGCAATATAAAATAATTAAATGGCCAGCCAGGCAACAGTGACTCACACCTCTAATCCCAGCACCTGGGAGACAGAGGCAGGTAATCTCTGTGAGTTTGAGTTCTACAGAGTGAGTTCCAGGACAGCCAAGGCTATACAGAGAAATCCTGTCTCAAAAAACAAAGACAAAACAAAAACAACAAAAGGAAAAGAATTAAACGACATTAGAAGACAAACCTAAACGATTAAAGAATTGTGGCATTTCAAAGCTCAAGGAGCATTAGCTCACCCATCCCCGAGCTTTCAGAGGCCTGTGTGTATCTGGAGGTTTGTCTCAGTCAGAGCCGGTGGGAACAGGCCAAGGAGTTCCCGCGGGACAAAGCAGCAAGGAAGACACACACACACACACACACACACACACACACAGAGTACACACACACACACACACACACACACACACACACGAATTTAGGGCTGGTAAGATGACTCCGTGGATAAAAAGCACTTGATGTGCCTTACAACCTGAACTCAATCCCCAAATCCATGGAAAAACAAGGAATCTGGCAGCATGCATCTGTAACCGCAGCCAGCCATTCCCACACAGAGATAATGGAGACAAGAGACTTGCTGGAAGTCCTCAGGCTAAGTCATCCTGAGCACCAAGGACAGATCCAGGGCAGATCCTAACTCAACAAAGTGGAAGGAGGTGATAACTCCTGAGAGTTGTCTTCTGGCCTGTACACACACACACACCAACACACATACACACTCCCCTCTCCCCCTCCCCCTCCTCCTCTCTCTCCCTCACACACACACATACACACATGCATGCACCATACACTAAAATTAAATATTTTTAAAAGGACAAGTTTAACACTTTATTTCTTACTTATTATGCAGAGTGGGCCCACACATGGAACCTAGGAATATAGTCTCTAACAGTGTTCTGCAGATTTTAAACATCAAGTGTGGATTCCAGGAAATTTCAGCATGACATGGGTGGTTTGTACACCCTCAAGGAGTACACTCTCTCTTCCTCGGTTTTTTGTTTGTTTTGTTTTGTTTTTTTGTTTGTATAAACTTTTTAATATATATATATTTAATGTATATGACAAGTACTGACAAGTACACTTTCACTGTCTTTAGACACGCTGGAAGAGGGCATCGGATCCCATTACAGATGGCTGTGAGCCACCATGTGGTTGCTGGGAATTGAATTCAGGACCTTTGGAGGAGCAGTCAGAGCTCTTAACCGCTGAGCCATCTCTCCAGCCCTGTTTGTATAATCTTGAGACAGGGACTGTGTAGCCCAAACTAGCCTCAAATTCACTCTGTAGATGAGGTTGACCTTGGGATTAGAAAGTTGCATCACCATGCCAGCTCTTATTTTCCTCTTATTTATAGGACTGGTCAGGATGTAAGGGAAGGTGTGAAATTATCCTAGCTGGGTGTGGCAGCAGGCACCAGTAATCTCCCGACTTGGGAAATTGAGGCAGGAATACGATGCCTTTGATGCCAATGTAAGATATCCTGTTAGTAAGGTGGGGGAAGACAGAGATGGGGCAAGAATATTACTTACAATCCTTTCTTATCCTGTAGTTGAAAACCAGAGCAGGACACACCATTCCTTCTAGGAGATCAGTTCAGAAGAAGAAGGGGCCGTTGTAGTATAGGTCATTGAAGGTTTCCTGACTGTGCTTCTGGTAGGCCTCAACGATGAATACATTTATTATTATTATTATTATTATTACTAATTGTTTTACATGTTCTGCCTGTATGTACGTCTGTGTAGCATGTGTGTGTTTGGTGTCCTCCAAGGACAGAAGAGAGCATCTGACCCCTTGCCCCGGAGTTACAGGTGCTTATGAGTCATGGATACTGGGAATCGAACCTGGGTCCTCTGGAAAAGCAGCCAATACTCTTAACTGCTGAGCCATTTCTTTAGCTGCCGTTTATTTATTTTTAGAGATTCATTTTTTTTTAAATTAATGTGGCTGTCTTTGAGTATATGCATGCGAGATTTCTTGGAGTTGGCCTTACAGGTTCCACTGTAATGCCAAATTTGAGTCTACTGAAAGAGACGCGCATGTTTTTAATCTCTTTAGCATCTAGATTTTAATAAATATAAGGGATAAGCCAGAGGTTTCCTTGATCAGTGGTTCTCAGCTTTCCTAATGCTTGGACTGTTTAATATAGTTTCTTATGTTGTGGTGACCCCCCAACCACAAAAATTATTTTTGTTGCTACTTCATAACTGTAATTTTGCTATTGTTGCGAATCATAATGTAAATGTCCGATATGTAGGATATCTGCTATGCAACCCCAAAGGGGTCTCGACCCACAGGTTGAGAACAGCTGATGAGGAGCTTTGAAATCAGCGAAGTAGTTGAAGACGGAGTCTTGGGCCCGGGATCTGGTCCGTTCACTTCTGAAATGCTCTGTGAGAGCCTACTGAACGGCCATGTGTGAACCTGCAAGCCTGCCTTCTTTATCTTGTAGCATCTGCCCAGTAGAGCTTCTCATCCCTTGCTGCAGGGACTGAGGCAGGACTGCGAGGCTCAGCGAGTAGCTGGTGCGAGTGATGGCGGCAGCAAGGTAACGAGGACAGAGAAAGAGACTCGCTTTCGTCTTTTTTTTTTTTAAAATTCCTATTTGAGGCAAAGGCTCACTACGATGCCCAGGCTGGTCCCAGGTTTTTTTAGTCTCAGCTTCCAAGATAACTGGGACTAGGGTTGTTTGCCACCTGATCCAGCTTACAGGAAACTTCCCAATGAAATCAAGAGCTAGATAACTTGTATGTGACTGTTAAAATCTGTCTGTTTGTTCAGCATAAAAACAGTCTTTGGGCTAGTGAGATGACTCAGCCAATAAAAGTGCTTGCCAGGGAAACCCATCCACCTGAGTTCAGTCCCTGGAGCCCAGCCCTGGAGGGCGGACTCTAGCAAGTTCTCTTCTGACCCCCACACTCAGCTATAGCGCATGCACGCCCACACCCTGTCTTACAGAGACATGCCGTAGGAGCAAATACAAAGGCCTTGACTTCTAAGAAAGCCAAATTCTCTCGTTCGCCTTCTTCTAAAGGAAGGAAAGGGATCTCGCTTAGTTACAGAAGCCTTTTCCAGTCCTGGGAATTTGGAACTGGTACAGCAAGCGGCAAAACGGTTTTATAGGGTTTCGATTAACTTTTTTTTTTCATTAGCTTCTCTTTTCCCTTATTAACTTCTATTGAAAAACCGCAGCCCAACCTGGTCACATTGTTTTTAACAAAAATACCGTGACTTGGAAATCCAGCTGCTTGCGGCAGAGCAGAGTTTTGGACATCTGGAGTTTACCACCTAGCTTTCCCTGTGAGAAACACAGGTGAGGTTTCGTTATGGCCAGCATGGCGGCCTCTGGGAAGGCTCTGGGGCCTGCATTCTTGTGTCTCAGAGTCAGCACACTCAGACATGACTCCCCTGGTCACTATTTTTGGACACCAGCTAGATTGCTCAATATGATACTGGTTGTTTTTAAAGGGATCCAAAAAGGGCTTTGTGTGGGTGAAAATGTGGTCATTGGATTGCTTCAACTTCTGCATTCCCCGATTTTTGTTTTTCTCACTTTGCTGCCTGGGAGGTCACTGCATCCCTCTGGGGTATGAAAAGCCAAGGGACAGCCCTCTAAACGCGGACCAGAATTACTCAGCTTCTGTTGGTGGGCTGCTCAGGACATTTCAAGGAGAGAACTGTAAGCAGGTATTTATCAAAAGCTTAGGTCTCCAAGGAGGTGGAGAGTTGAGAGTTCAAGTCATCTTCTGCCATGTGTTGAGTTCAAGGCCAGCACACAGTCTTGAAAGAAAAAAAGAATTTTAAAATGGAATGCTATGAAATTAAAAGGCTTCAAACTGAGTGTGGTGGCTAATTCCTATAATCCCTGCAGCCTGGAGAGTGAGGCAGGAGGATCGTCAAGAGTTGGAAGCCACCTTGAACTCCATTCCAGGCCCCGCATGGCAGGGGAAGTGAACTAATTCATGCAAGTTGTCCACTGACCTCTACACTCATACACACACTCACACACACATACATACACCCATACACACACTCATACACACACCCATACATATATCCATACACACACTCACACACACTCATACACACACCCATACATACATCCATACACACACTCACACACACTCATACACACACCCATACATATATCCATACACACACTCACACACACTCATACTCACACCCATACATATATCCATACACACTCACACACACTCATACACACACCCATACATATATCCATACACACACTCACACACCCATACATACATCCATACACACACTCACACACACTCATACACACACCCATACATATATCCATACACACACTCACACACACTCATACTCACACCCATACATATATCCATACACACACTCACACACACTCATACACACACCCATACATATATCCATACACACACTCACACACCCATACATACATCCATACACACACTCACACACACTCATACACACACCCATACATATATCCATACACACACTCACACACACTCATACACACACCCATACATACATCCATACACACACTCATACACACACCCATACATATATACATACACACACTCACACACACATACATACATCCATACACACACCCATACATATATCCATACACACACTCACACACACTCATACACACACCCATACATATATCCATACACACACTCATACACACACCCATACATATATCCATACACACACTCACACACACTCATACACACACCCATACATATATCCATACACACACTCACACACACACACACACACACATACATCCATACACACACTCATACACACACCCATACATATATCCATACACACACTCATACATACACCCATACATATATCCATACACACACTCACACACACTCATACACACACACATACATCCATACACACACTCATACACACACCCATACATATATCCATACACACACTCACACACACTCATACACACACCCATACATATATCCATACACACACTCATACACACAGCCATACATATATCCATACACACACTCATACACACACCCATACATATATCCATACACACACTCATACACACACCCATACATACATCCATACACACACATTCACACACTCATACACACATTCATACATCCATATACACACACACTCATACACACATACATACATCCATACACACACATTCACACACACTCATACACACATACATACATCCATATACACACATTCACACACACTCATACACACATACATACATCCATACACACACTCACACACACTCATACGCACACCCATACATACATCCATACACACACATTCACACACTCATACACACATTCATACATCCATATACACACATTCACACACACTCATACACACATACATACATCCATACACACACATTCACACACACTCATACACACATACATACATCCATACACACACTCACACACACTCATACACACACCCATACATATATCCATACACACACTCACACACACTCATACACACACCCATACATACATCCATACACACACATTCACACACTCATACACACATACATACATCCATATACACACATTCACACACATACACACATACATACATCCATACACACACACTCATACACACACCCATACATACATCCATACACACACCCATACACACACTCACACACTCTCATAATACACACTCTTCACAAACACATACATACACACACATACACACATACTCTCTCACACACACACACTTGTACACACACATTCATACACACACCCATACACACACTCATACACACACAACCTTGTACATACACTCACACACATTCACACACATACATACTCACACTCTAAAAATATTATACATTTTAAAGAAGTACAAATGATCAATAAATATACGGGAAAATGTTCATTATTTTGCAATCAAGGAAATGCCAACCAAAACTGTGTTGAGCTTTTATATCGCCCCAGTCATCAAGAAACGACACAGCAGGGCTGGAGAGAGGCTCCGTGGTTAGGAGCACTAGCTACTCTTCAGAGGGCCAGGGTTCCGTTTTCATCCAGCACCACATAGCGCTCTGTAACTATTACAGTTCTGGAACTGAGGCTCATCACATTATGTGCTGTAAGACGACTCATGAGGACAAATGCTTCTCTCATATGAGGAATCTCCATTTGAAAGGGGAAAACCATGTCAAATATGAAAGCAGGCTAGACGTGGCAACACACACCTTTAATTCCAGCACCTGGGATTTTTTTTTAAAGAAAAGAAACAGATGCTAGAAGGCTTGTCCCGTGGTTAAGGACACTTTCTGTTTTTTTCACAGGACCCAAGTCAGGTGGCTCACAACACCTGTAAAGCTGTACAGGGGATGCCACTCCCTCTTCTGGCCTCCGCAGCAACAGCGCATACCTGATGTGTGTGTGTGTGTGTGTGTGTGTGTGTGTGTGTGTGTGTGGACACACACACACACAAAGTTTTAAAAAATAAATATTTTTAAAAAGAAAGAAATAGTATGCAGTAATAAAAAAGGTTTTCGCAATATAACACATCCAGACTTTAGTCTTATGTTCTTTTTATATCTTGAGACATAAAATGAGATATATTATGTTCTTTTTATATCTCATCATGTCTCATCATGGGCTTTTTTTTTTTTTTTTTGAGATAGGGTTTCTCTGTGTAGCCTCTGATATTCTGGAACTCATTCTTAGAGTTCTGCCTGCCTCTGCCTCCCAAGTGCTGGGACTAAAGGTGTGCGCTGCCGCCGCCGCCGCCGCCGCCGCCGCCCCTATCTGTTCCCGAACTTTCTGTAACAACTCTCATACCTAATTATTTATGAATAAATGCTTAGCCCATGAGCTTTTCCTCATTCCTAGACTAGCTCGTAACTTAATTGTCCCGTTTATTCCATTCCATGAGGGCCACATGGTTTTTTACTTCGACCCAGTTTCATATTTCCCTCTTCTTCAAGTCCCAGGTGAAATCTCTTCTTCTGAACCTGACTCTATCCCAGAATCCTCTTTCCCTGCAGGAACTCCCACCTCCTATTTTCTGCCTATACTCATAGGCCATTAGCTTTTTATTGACAGGTGATACATCCACACTGAACACAGATTATCCCTACAACTCTCTACATAGACCAAAGCTGACCTTGGACTCACTGCAGTCCATCTGCCTCCCCAGTGCTGGGAATAAAGACATGGGTCACCACACCCCGCTCTTCCAAATTTTTTTGAATGTCGCCTAATAGCATCTTTTTCCATGTACAAGATGTGAAAATAGTAACAGGTTATCTGTATGTATCCATATTGTGAGCCTACTCTAAATCAAATTTTGTGTCAAGTATAATCATCTCACTTAAGCCCAGGAGGTAAGAAGTAATATTATCCCAGATTTAGACTGGTCTGTGCCTCAGTGATAGAGGACTGGCCTTGGGTTTTATTCTACCACTGGGGCTAAAAAAGGTCAGGGAACCCCAGCAGTTTCAGACACGGAAATTGAGTCTCAGAGTGTTGAAATAATTATTTTGAGAATTCTTTTCTTTCTTTGTTTTAGAAAAATTCTTACTATGTAACCCAGGCTAGCCTGGAATTCCCAGTATATCCCAGACTGGCTTTAAACAAATGGCAGATCTTCTGATCCAGTCTCTAACGTGCTGGAATTATAGCCATAAGACACTATGCCCAGCTAAAATGTTTTAGATATTTTTTTTTAAAAAAAAATGCCAGATAGTAGTAGCACACACCTTTAATCCCAGAACTTGGGAGACAGAGGCAGGCAGATATTTGTGAGTTCAAGGCCAGCCTGGTCTACACAGTGACTTCCAGGATATCCAGGGCTACACAGAAAAACCCTGTCTCAAAAAAATTATATTATTCACTTTATTCCTGTGCTCATGTGGAGATCAGAGGAAAACTTATGGAATAGGTTCTTCCTTCCACTACGTGGGTCCTGGGGTCAAATTCAAGTTGCCAGACCTAACAGTAAAGCACTTTTACCTGCCTACCATCTCACCAAACCTGAGTATTAAATTTTAACTGTTGGTTTTTCTTTTTGGGGGGTTGGGGGTGGAGTGGGGTGGGGTGGCACATGTGCCTGCAGCTGTCATCCTGGTCCCTGGACTTTTACAATCTCTCTGCGGTGTTCCCTGAGTGTTGGGTGCAGGGATTTGTTATAGATGCTCCATCTGGGGTCGGACTGTGTAACTTGGAGTGACCATAGATGCCAGTAAAGTAGAAAAGAGCCATTGGAGGAGGGGGAGGTGTGTAGTCGGGAAACAGCAGGACACAGGAGCTGTGGTGGGGAAGAGAGGAAAAATGGAGGGAGAACTTAACTGGGGAGTGGAGAGGAAGAGTGGTATGAGGGAAGAGGGGGAGGAAGTATGAATGAATAACACTAGGGATGCTTGCAAAAGCCATAGAGACCTATTATTTTATAATTAGATATATATAAGCAATTATAGTATATTATAAATTATTCAAAATTAAAATAAAATACACTATATGTATTTTAAATTATAATATATATTATATATTACACACACATATATATTTGAAGTTGCCTCACATGGTAACTTCAGGAGCCACAAACTATCTATCAAAAACTTCAGGGGCTGAAAAGATGGCTCAGTGGTTAAGAGCACTGACTGCTCTTCCAAAGGTCCTGAGTTCAATTCGCAGCAACCACATGGTGGCTCACAACCATCTGTAATGGGATCCGATGCCCATTTCTGGTGTGTCTGAAGACAGCTATAGAGTACTTATATAAATAAAGTAAATAAGTCTTTTTAAAACAAACAAACAAACAAAAACCCTTCAGTTCCAGGCAGGGGAAACCTTGCTTCACGTTGGTCAGGGAGAGAACAAAAGACCCCTGAACAGCACAAGCTGTTGCCATTGCCCTTGGCTGACAGCTAGAATCTGAAAGAAAGACCTTATTGCTGAGGATGCCATACACTCGAGACACAACGACTTGAAGAAAGTGAGCTGGCACTGCCCTGGAAGCCTCATCCCTGAGGGCTAGCTCTCTTACTGTCAGAAGGTGCCATGCAAGGTCCCAAGGGGAAGAGTTATCAACAACAACCGTGAAGTCAGCTGTAAAGTCTGAGAACCAGGACAATGACCAGACCAGCAAGACAGCCCCGATGGCGCATAGTGGCACTACTATCTTGGAGATAACCAACAGCTGTCTAATTGAACATGAGCCCCCTCGATTAGAAGGAACTCACTGTAAACCTAGCCCAGAATCCATACTGGAGAGGTCCAAGACCCAGAGGAGAACCACTACCAGCACGTTACTGAAGTAGTTAAGTGTCAACTGCCCTTTAGATGCGTACACCCATAAATAAGTGTAGCTCTGACCCTCAACGAAGAAGTTTCCTTTTGCAGAAGACAGAGGCAGATAGGTCCAAGTATCAATTAAAATTTCTTATTATTTTAAAAATTCGTGTGTATATGTGAGTATATATGTGCCAGTTGAAGCTACAAGAGGGTGTAGGGTCCCTCAGAGCTAAAGCTGAAGGCAGCCGTGAGCGATCCGGTGTTGGAACCAGACTCAGGTCCTCTACAAGAACAGTGTGTGCTATGTGCTACCCTCCAGTGCCCAGATAAGTGCTAACTTAATGGATATATTTAGGAGACAAGGAAAAACCCAGCCATTCTGGTACACTGACAATGCTGACAATCCCAGCTCTGAGAAAGCCAAGGCAGGAAATCCTCAGATTTGAGGCTGACTGGGGATTACACAGCAAGGCCCTGTCATCAAAGTCTGTGATTCTATCAGGCGTAGCGGTACGTGCCTTTAGTGCCAACAATTGGGAAGAAGCAGAGGCAGGGGGATCTCTGTGAGTTCCAGGCCAGCTTGGTCTACATAACCAGTTCTAGGCCACCCCAGGCTACCTAGTGAGACTCTGTCTTAAAAAAAAATATATATATATATATATTTTTTGTCAGTAATGAAGTGTAAGGAAGTAAGGAAGGATGAGACACTCTCCAATTTCCCTATTTATGAGCATATAAATTGCAGATTTCAACATCTAATCCCTTTTGATTTTGATTCAGGGAGTCTTGAATGTGTCTTGAATAATATCCCACCTTTCTGACTATGTGATACTTCTAAAGAGACAATCATGTTAGAATGGAATTTTGGTAATTATTGACCTGCAGAGAGAGTCCATGATTCATTCTCTCATTCTCTCTCTCTCTCTCTCTCTGTGTGTGTGTGTGTGTGTGTGTGTGTGTGTGTGTGTGTGTGTGTGTGTAAGAAATCTTTGCAATTGCTAGAATACTCTTTCTTAAACTCTTTCCTTTTCTGTGCTGGTGTGTGGGTATTCACACAGAAATGCAGGTTCCCGCCTCTGGAACTCAGGGCTTCAGATTCCATGAAGCCCACAGGTGTTTGTGAGCTACTAAGCATGGGTGCTAGGAGTTCGAGTCATGTGTCCTCTGGAAGAACATGCTCTTGACCACTTAGCCAGCCCTCCAGCCCTGGGGAGCTCTTAAACAGGCTGAGATGCCAGAGGAAGTCAGGGATGTTCCATACACTCTGGAGTTTACACGGGTCTTTGTTCTCTGTGTGGGCAAGTGCAATCCAAAGACCCAGCTTAACAAGCTCTCTCTGTGAAGTGGTGGTGTGTCCGGGATGGTGAAGAGAGCGATCAACAAAATTTTGACACAAATAGCCCCCTGTGAGGGTAAGATGTGGTTCCTAAAGAAAGTATTGCACAGTAGAAATATGCAGAGCTGCAGCACTCACTCTGGTGATATTGTTGCTTAAATTGTCCCTAACTGTCACTGAAATCAGGCCACCATCTGCTCTGGGAAGCGCCAACTGTAGTGTAAATTCTTTTCCTATGGTTCTCTTTTCCAGAGTTCATGACGACCCTTGCCATTCTTTTACGATAATCCATTCAAGCGTCGCTCATCAAACCATTACTCTTACTTTTATTTTTGTTATTTTTTTAAAGATTTATTTATTTATTTTATATATATGAGTACACTGTAGCTGTAAAGATGGTTGTGAGCCTTCATGTGGTTGCTGGGGATTGAATTTAGCACTTCTGTTCACTCCAGTCAGCCTCGCTCACTCCGGTTAACCTTGCTCACTCAATCCCTGCTTGCTCCGGCCTAAAGATGTATTTATTATTATATGTAAGTACACTGTAGCTGTCTTTAGACACACCAGAAGAGGGCATCGGATCTTGTTACGGATGTTTGTGAGCCACCATGTGGTTGCTGGGATTTGATCTCAGGACCTTCAGGAGAGCAGTCAGTGCTCTTACCCGCTGAGTCATCTCTCCAGCCCTACTTTTACTTTTATTAAAATTCAGTATCCTTGGGGCTGGAGAGATGGCTCAGTGGTTAAGGGCACTGGCTGCTCTTCCAGAGGGTTCAATTCCCAGCACCCACGTGACAGCTCACAGCTGTCTGTAGCTCCAGGATCTGACACTGTCACAGACATGCATGTAGGTAAAACACCAATATACATAAAAAATTTTTCAGCATCCTTGGCGGAATTTGCAAGATAGTTAACTGTATCAGCAGCTCTGAATTCTCTCTGCACTTTGAACCGATGTTCTCTGGAAGAGCAGTCAGTGTTTCTAAACCACAAAGTCATCTCTCTAGGCAAACTAATTGCTCTTTAAGTTAAATCATTGCCATTCATGATTTTATTTTATTTTATTCCTTTTAAAAAATACACTCTGGGTCATACATGAATCTTTCATGCTTTTTATATGAACATTAAAAGAGTCTTTTTCTAGCACTTGGGAGGCAGAGGCAGGTGGATCTCTGAGTTCGAAGCCAGCTTGGTCTACAGAATGAGTTCCAGAACAGCCAGGGCTACACAGAGAAACCCTGTATGAAAAAAAAAAAAACCCAACAAAAAAAACCAAAGCAAGTGAGCAAACAATAACAAGAGCCTTCGTTTTCCATAAAATAATGATTTGATGCTAATATTGTATGTTTCCTAACTTTCTGTTTGCATCAATTCTATTTTATTTACCCCTCCCCCCCCACCAGGGAACACGCCCTCTGAAGGCAGGAGTTCAGATCCCGGCATCCACATGAAAGCCAGGTGTGGCAGCACACACCTGCAGCCCTAGTGCATGCAGGTCAGAAATAGGTGGATGGCAGGGGCCTTCTGTTCAGTCAGTCTAGCTCACACAGTGAGCTCTGTCTCAGAGAGACCCTGCCTCAAAATCTAATGTGGAGAAAGACAGAGGATGGCACCTCTGACCTCCACATGTGCACGCACAGGTCACTGTACCTGTGCACACCTCTGGACACATACACACAAAGGAGCAGACGGATATGTGTGTACAATACAATTGTATATCAATAGAGGAAATAATTTTCTGTGCTGTTCCCACTACCGTTCATGATAACTCCTATGTTTGTCCATTGAGACAGAAACAAAATATTAGGAGATGGTATATGATGCACTTGATACCTGATATGTATCAATCTTTTAAGTATAACTCAGGTTAAGTTTTTAATTTGGAAGTTGGTGGTGAGACAGGAGCTAATGTAGCCCAGGCTTGCCTCAAACTCAATGTGTAGCCAAGGATAACCTAAAACCTTCCTTCTTTCACCTCCCAAACACTGGGAAGGATCACAGGCCTGCGCATGCCCAGTTTAACTCAGGTTATTTTGGATGAAAGGTTGTTTAGCATCATCAAAGATAGGGAAACTGCAAGACCAAGGTCTGAGGAGAAAAGCAAGACTCTAATTCAAATTGATTGGACAAATTGAAAAAAGCGCACACCATTATCAGCCACTTGTAAAAAAACGTGAGGGCTTGAGGCGAAACGACGCTCAATTTGTTAACAGGAAGCAACAGGCTCTTTGTGCCTATTTATATAAACAACATTTGCTCTTTCCTTCTTGGTCTCTGCCCAGAAGTCAGCGAGTGCTACCTTGGCTATGCTTGACTGGTTTTTAAAAAGGAAGGGGGTTGGGGTACAGAGGAGGAGGAAGAGTCTTGAAACTACTGTGGCCACCTGTCACTCTCTTATAGAGAAACTTAGCTTGACACTTTCCCTGATGTTTGCTTAGTGAAAATACAAGGGGTCCATTTTTACCCAAAGGATTTTTCTCTCTCTCTCCCTTTCTCTCTCCCTTCTTTAATTTCTTAACTTTTTTTTCACTTCTGGGGATCGTACCCAGGATATTGCATTTATATGACCCTAGGCATCTTTTTACTTTTTTAAAAATAAAATTTGAAGTCCAGAAGTGGTGGCATGCGCCTTTAATCCCAGCATTTAATCCCAGGCCGAGGCAGGTGAATCTCTGTGAGTTTGAGACCAGGCTAGTCGACAAAGAGAGTTCCAGAACAGTCAAGGCTGCACTGAGAAATCCTGTCTCAAACAAAACCAAAAGGCAAACAAACCAAACAATAAAACAAAAAGAGACTACACAGAGAAACTCTGTTAAAAAAAACCCCACAAAGAACAAAACAAACAAAAAAACCTCAACCATACAACAAAACAAAGCAAAAACACACCACAACAAACAAACAAATAAATAAAATTTGACTAAGTTGCCCAGACAAAGTTTAAGCTTAAGATCCCTCGGACTCAGCCTCCCGAGGCTCTGCGTATAGGCTGTCCCACCTGCTCTAGCTAGACGGATGTACATTAAGCCAATGGCTCCTATGGGACGTGCCTAACGCACGCAGACAGGCCGCCTCCTCTCCCCTGTGCTGTGGGTCTCCTTCCATTTCACCCCAAGTTTCCACATCTCTCAGGAAGCCCAGTATGTTTTCTCTTTGAATCTGGAATTTGAAAGCAGCTCCCCCACCCCCGTTTGCGTCATTGTCCTGGTGCCTGCCTGTCGCGATGCCCTTCCAATTCCCCTTCTGTTTCCTCTGAGAGTCTACCTTCTCCAGCCACTTCAGTAAGAAGGAGGAGCAAGCTGATTGCCTCCCAGGCTGGTAAGGCTGTGGCTAAGATCACGCTGAAGCCAAGTGGGAGGAGCTTGTGGTTAACAAGAGGTATTGCTTGATTGTCACCACAAATTAACTGGCGCGGCAGGGACGCCAGCTGGATTTGTACCAGCGTCCTCTGAGTCAAAAGATCACCAAGGGAAAGTGTGCACAGAGCTCCAGAGAGTTCACACTTGAGTTTCAAGACTGCATTCATTCAAGAAGAAAAGAGAATGTTCTTTAATCTTAGGCATGACACAGGAAAGTTAGGTAGAGCGTGGGATCAGCTCAATTTGGGATGAGAAAGTAAGGGTGAGTTTTATGGGGAGCTAGAGGAGGCTGCTTCTACTCAGGACACCAGGAAAGCGTCCAGACTCTGAAGAACACTTTTATTAATTCCTTTAATTCCAACATTAATGTCCCGTTATTACTTCAGATAAAAATAAGAATTCAGGACTGGCCCTGTAGCTCAGAAGATAGAGTGCTTTGTTAGCATGTATAAGACCACGGTTCCAGCCTCATCAGCACCAAGATGTTCAGGGAGACCTGGTGTGATGGCTCAGTGGTAAGAGTCCTTGCTGCACTGAGGACCTGAGTTCAAATCCCCAGCCCCACCACAATGCTTGATGTGGTAATCCTCACACTTGGAACCCCACTGCTGTTGGAACAGCCATGCCTGGCTCCAGATACAGGTGGAACAGGACAGCGAAGGCCATCTGATGTTCTCTTGGGTCTTTGCATGAGCTCCGGGGTGCATGCCTTCACACACACACACACATGTGGGCATACCACATGTACACATCCCATAGTCATGCACACGCACACACACACAGAAAGTGTGGAGAACAGAAGAACACCGAGAAGTGACAAAACACAGGCGTTTGGTCACCCAAAAGAAAACTGAGAGAGAAGTGTGAAACCTACGAGTGGCAAGGAACAAAGGAGCCGGACACATCTGCAGGCGAGTTAGCAACTGTGGAATGTGACAGGTGACCATAAAGCTGTAAAGGAGAAAGCAATGGAAACATTTGACCAATATGGAGTCTGTGTTGTCAAAGTGCTACAAAGAACTTCTTTGGTTGGTTTTTGTTTCTTTGTTTTTCTTTTTGTTTGTGCAAACACAAACAAAATGATAAAGATCAAGTCAGGGGCTGAAGGTGTCAGGCACTTGACCAGTATAGCTTTGTTCCCTGCAAGAACAAAAACCTGGGCATGGCGACACATGAATTAATTCCGGAACCTGGAAGGTAGAGGCAGCCATGAGACCTTGTCTGCTCTCCCCACCTCAAAAGAACTCTGAGGTCTAGGCTGGTCTTAGCCTAGCAAGACTACACAGTGAGAAATTGTGTCGAATAAATCAAAGAAAGAAAGAAAAGTTAAACAAAGCAATGGCCAGACCAAACCCAAACCCACTTTATTCTGAGAAATTTGATAAAAATGTATTTATTTAACTGCTTACTTTACAATAGACAAAATACTGAGGTGAAAGAGCTGGTAGGTGTGTGTGTGTGTGTGTGTGTGTGTGTGTGTGTGTGTGTGTGTGTGTACGCACACACACTGAACTCTGGAAGAGACCATCCCCTCTAAAGATAGTTTCAAGATCCCAGGAATAAAGTGAATTTTTGAATGTCTTCTAGACTAAACATTAAGTTTTGACACTTTATTATTTTGAATTACACACATCTGTGGAGTGTAACAGGGTAATTGACTCAGATGTGCAGTGTACAGTGTGCACCAAAGCAGTCGGTACAGCCCTCTCCTTAAATATGTTTTTAAAAGGTTCCACCGAACACAGAGTAAGTGTATATACATTTATGAAGCACATGTGCTATTTCCTTTTACAAACTTTATTTATTCATTTGTGTGTGTGCATGCCCACATGTGCACCCCGGAGAAGGTCAGGGTATAACTTGAGAGAGTCTATTCTCTCTTTCTGATATATGGGCTTTGGGGATGGAACTCAGGTCTTCAGGCTAGGCAACAAGTTCACTTGCTGATTAAGCCATCTCACTGGCCCACATGTGATATTTCAATACATGCATATAGTATGCAGTGATCAAATCAGA
Source organism: Tokudaia tokunoshimensis (assembly GCA_036184795.1). Taxonomy (NCBI): domain Eukaryota; kingdom Metazoa; phylum Chordata; class Mammalia; order Rodentia; family Muridae; genus Tokudaia; species Tokudaia tokunoshimensis. The sequence goes on along the minus strand of BTHU01000002.1, from coordinate 143,514,605 downwards.
ACAACGTTTATATCGTTACTTTGTATTTAAAAACCTTATGAAAAGATTCTTATTTTAAAGAATTATTTTATTTATGCGTATATGTTTGTGTAAGAGTATGCCGAGTGAGTATGGGTGCCTGTAGAGGCCAGAAGAGGGTGTCAGGGAATGGGAACTGAACTCAGAGAGGAGGAGGTGTCCTTAACCCAGCTATTATTTGTTTTATTATTTTATATGTATGATATTTGCCGGTATACCATGTGGGGAGCTGGTGTATGTACACGCCTGAAGAAGGTGCTGGATACCCTAGAACTGAAGTTACAGATGGCTGTGAACCACCACGGGGATCCTGCAAATTGAACCTGGAGCTTTAGGAAGAGCAACCCGTGCTCTCAGCCACTGAGTCATCTCTCCAGTCCCAGGTTTCCCTAATGTGTCTGCAATATGCATTTGATCTATTTATCTGTATCTGTTGTATTTAACTCCAGAGGACTGTGCATGCTTAGGGGTTTGTTCAAGCTTTATTCTCTAATCAGTTCTGCATACTCTGTAATTCAGTAAACTGAATTTGCTTCTTAATAGCAAGACTCCGCCCCTTAGTTAACTACTTTTCTCAGCATCATAGGACTCCAACTCTTGGAATCATCATAGCCCAGTTCTTGTTAGAATTCCATTGGCTTTTACAGAAAATGGTTGAGCTTTTCCAGACAAAAGTGTTTATGATATATAATTAGTCATTTATTTAAGATGGGAGTGTATGGCCCAGTGGTAGAGGTTGTGCCTGACAGGCTATGGGCTTGGTCTTAGTGCCAGCAGAAAAGGGGTGTGTGGGGGCGAGACATTTTGTTCTAGCATAATTGTGAACTGCTTCCAGTGTCTTGGATAAAACAGACATGGTTATTGTGATTTGGGCTGCATCTATATCTAGGCTTCAAGCAATGTAAATAATGTGTTTATATCCAGATATCCACAGAATCAAAATATCACACTAACAAACGTTTAAACTGAATCTGGGATCCAAAAGAGAAAAGTGTTATCTGAGGTGACGCAGCTGTCTATCTAGCTTACTCTATAGAGTGAGGATGAGTGTGTGGTCTGTAACTAGGTGTGGTAGCACACACCTGTAATCCCAGCAGGGGCTGAGGCAGGGGGATTGCTCAGAGCCAGGCTGCTCTGCCTCGTGAGTTCCATGCTGGTCAGGCAGGGTTACATAGCAAGATCTCGTCTCAAATAAAATAAAATAAAGTGAAGTGAAATAAAATAAAATCATCAACAATAAAGAATGTGTGTTGTCTGGGCGTGGTGTTTCTGTCACCTGTTCATTTTAAAGGTTGGGTAAGCTGTTTGTGTTAAGGGTCAGCTAGACGTGCTTTTGTCTATACTTCAAGCCAGGGTATTCTAGGACCATTTGCACGATACACTCTACAAATAAGCCAGGTAAGCAGAGACCACACAGGAAGTCACGACTCCACAAAACCCCTGAAGGCAATGGTGTTGCATTAGCATGTGTGGTAGCTTTGTGTGTGTGTGTGTGGAGGGGGGCTGATCTCTGTGCTGCCAGAAATGGATGAGATGAGATTTACTTTCCTTCACTAATTCCCAATTAGACAACTTGCCCAAGAAATTATATTGGAAATTATGGGGCAAGTTCATACCTGATATAGCTTTCTCATTTCTGCCCCAGACTCTGAGTCTAGCATGTGTCAGCATTTGGGGTCTTTCTAGATTGCCAGATAAGTCTATAATTCTTGGTTCTCTTGGGAACTCTTCTGGGACAAAAAAAAAAAAAAATGCCCGTGACCTTACTTTATGCATTTTAAAAAGTGACATATTTTTATGTGTATTTTCCACATGTATGTGCATGTGCCATTTGCAAGCAGTGCCCACAGATGTCAGAAAATATTTCAGATCCTCTGGGACTAGACTTATAGATGACTGTGAGCCACCATGTGGGGGTGTTGGCTGGGAACTGAACCCAGGTCCCATGGAAGAACATCCAGTGTTCTTAACCACTGAGCCATCTCTCCTGCCCCACCCACCACCTTCCCATCAAGAAGACTTGCTGGGCGAGTTTTAGAACAAGCCATGCAGAATGGTGAAAGGGAGTACAGAAGTCTATGTCAATGATGAGGAGTTAATCTAGGAACCTTCCAGAAGGAAGTTCTGTGGCTAGCCAAAACTGACAGCAAGCCTCTTGCAAGCTCCTATCCGTCTCTGGCATATTTTTTTAAAGATTTATTTATTATATGTAAGTACACTGTAGCTGTCTTCAGACACCCCAGAAGAGGGCATCAGATCTCGTTATGGATAGTTGTGAGCCATCATGTGGTTGCTGGGATTTGAACTCATGACCTTCAGAAGAGCACTCGACGCTCTTAACTGCTGAGCCATCTCTCCAGCCCTCTGGCATATTTGGTAATTGAAATTATTAATATGGAAGATGGGGTGTAACTTACTGATAGGGTATTGGCCAGCATGTACGAGGCTCTGAGCTCAATTCATAGCACCATTAAAAAAAAGAAAGAAAGAAAAAGAATATTAACCTAAATGGTTTTTTTTCTTTTCTGAGGGTAGGGTCTCACATAGCCCATACTGCCCTCAAATTTGATGTGTAGGCAAAGATGAACTAAAGTTCTGATCTTCCTGCACGACCATGCTCAGTTTTATACTATCAAACCCAGGGCTTCTTCACACATTAGATAAGTTTTAAGCCTCACATCCCAGCCCTTTTCTGCTGTGGGGACTGAATGTAGAGTGTTTGTACCTAAGTCAAGTGGTCATTCTTTGTCCACTTTTTCTACAATACCAGAAGTCAGCAAACCCGTACAACAGTATAGACAATGTATTGTCAATACTGCAAAATAAGATCAATGCTACCAGTTCCGGTGAAAATTACAGAGTAGGTTAGGAAGCCAGGACATTGCGAAGGGCATAGTTTAAAAATACATGTCTATGGGACAGATGGCAGCGGTTGGAGGAGAAGGAATTTCTGATTCCCTCATCCACACTTTCTTCATTCTTCCTCGGTGATCACAGACCATCGGGTCTCTGCAAATTCATATTTTCACAGGGAGGAAGGCGGAAGTAGTTGGAGCGGCGGAGTCGCCTTGGAGGCAGGCCTGCCATCTGCCGACAAAGCTCGTCTAGAGGCAAAACAGAGCATTATGGGAAGATGCTGGACAGCAACAAAGGCTCTTGTTTTCAGGGAAGGAGAAGACGATTCAGTGAGGGTATAATAAAAATGAAGGAGGAAAAGACGCGGGTAAAGACCTCAGTGTTGCTCTTGGCTGGGTACTTGGCACTTTCTAGAAAATGTCTAACCTTCTCTAACCTTCTCCGAGCCTCACTCTCCCCTTCTGTAAGAAAGCATTCATTCCTGGCTTAACGGAGTGTTTGTGAGGGCTGAAATGAAGCAACCGGAGCAAAATTAGCTTCCTTTATGTACCCAGCTCCCGGTTCAGGTGGTGACTAGTAAAGTGAGGCTCAGTCACTTGCCTGCATTTGGGTGTTTACAACAGCTAACTGCAGTAAATCCCCCGAGGTACTTGAAAGTGCCTAGAGTCCCAAACCCTAGAGTCAACAGCAAGGTGTTTCCCTCGCAGGTGGCTTGCACAGAGCCAATGGGGGGGAAAGCAGTGAGTTTCCTTCTGCGAAGTCAACTACTGCTCTTACTCACAACCGCAGTGCAGAGCTGGGGCTGAGTCAAAGGTGTCCCTGTCTGTGGCGTTGACTCTAACCACAGCAGTCACTCGGGGCTGTCCATCGGGAAGGTGCGAAGAATGTTTGTTCCCACAGTGCATGGTCTACAGCCACACATTCTGGCGCCTTGAAAATGATTCTTTTAACCTCTTCCCACTTTCTCTACCTTGGAAGTCTGATAATAGCAGTGTAGACGGAATTTCCAAGAGTTGTTGGAATGCTTATAATGTAGCCACTCTCTAAACATTCTGCCTGTTCTTCTTATGGATTCTATTCAAACTCTACTGTCTCTAAACATGTGTGCGTGTGCCTGTGTTCTTTGTAGGGCGTATGACTGGTGATCAACATGGCCATTGAGCTGAAGGCTTGGCTACTCCCCAGAACTTCCAGAAGATGACTTTTAAAACAGCCTGAGAGGGGCCAGAGAGATGGCTCTGGAATTAAGAGCACTGGCTGCTCTTGCAGAGGACCTAGGTTCAGTTCCCAGCATCCACATGGTGGCTCACATCCAACTGTAACTACGGTTCCAGGGTCCTTAATACCTTCCTCTGAGCCCCGTGGGTGTATGCATATATGTACATACACACTTATGAGCAAAACGCTGATACACAAAAGATTTTTTTAAAATCTAAAAACCAAAGTTTTACAACACCTTGAGCTTCAGAAAATTCTCACTGTGGGAGAGTTGGGGGTTGCAGACTAGCCGGGGAGGGATCTAGGGATACCTAGTTAGGACTTAGACAGTTTATTTAGTATAGCTTCTGATAGGGGACATAGCTTCTGATGGAAGACATGGGAGGTGCCCAGCACGCCCTTAGGAACCAGTTCTCAGATCCAACAGCATCATGCTCTATTTACCTCTCATAATTGTCCCTGCCCACTTTCCACCCAGACATCATCTTACCTTTCATAGCTTCGTGTTCTTTACAGACAAGTCGGGAACAGATCTCATTATTGATGATGTACATGCGCCGTAAACTGCCATAGTCCCGAGGTCATGGTTAGGGAAGCAGACAGAGAAGATGGTGAGAGGGAGCCAGGGCGCCTTTTCAGTCCTTATTCTCCACTGTCCTCCCTTTGTCTAGACTTTTCTTTCTTAAAATTTATTTATTTATTTACTTATTTCAAATGCGGGAACGCTCTATCTGCACGGACACCTCCATGCCAGAAGAGGGCATCAGATCCCAGTACAGATGGTCGTGAGCCACCATGTGACTGGGAATTGAACTTAGGGCCTCTGGAAGAGCAGCCAGTGTTCTTAACTGCTGAGCCACCTCTCCAGCCCCTAGATTTTTTTTTCTTAAGTATATGAATATTTTTAAAAAAATCTTCCCCTCGGCAGAATGTAGGAGATAGAAATGGTTTTAATGATAAAGACGAAATAAAAAGAAGTATTGATTACTCGTCTCGGGGACACTTTGCATACGTCACATCCTAGCTCCTGCCTGTTGCTTTGCACTTCAGAGCTGAGCTTGTCTCTTCAGCTTACAGTCAGCTATCCCAACACAGCAGCATCTCTGGCGGTCTCTCTTCCTATAGCCCTCGCCTCCACAGGCCTCTATTAGACCATTTTGTGGATACTTCAACCCAGACTCCAGGCTCTAGGCAGCACCTTCAGGAATGGCTAAAAGGTCACACTAACAACCTCTGTCCCATCGAAGTCTGCCAGGCTGTGGTGGGTGTTCATTAGTTACTGACACAAGCGTCACCACCATTGAAGGTACTCTCTGGGCATTCTGGGATCTCTTACCTGGTGAAGCAGGCCTGGTGCACACACTGTCTGACTGGCCGATGGACAGAGTACAGTCTTGTACAAACAAACTTCTCATCCCGGCACTCTGCTCAACACAAAACAATAGGGATGTCCAAATAGAAATAGTACAGACAGCAGTGAAGTGGCGGCTCATGCCTTTAATCCCAGCACTTGGGAGGCAAAGGCAGGTGGATTTCTGAGTTTGAGGCCAGCCTGGTCTACAGAGTGAGTTCCAGGTTAGCCAGGGCTACACAGAAAAACCTTGTCTCGAAAAACCAGAAAAAAGAAAAAAAAAGCAAAAAGAAATATTACAGACATTAAGGATTAAAGGTCTGGGTGAAGGGAGACAAAGGAGGAAGATGGAGTAGCCATTACAAAAATCAGTGTGCTTTGGGGCATGTCTTTCTTTCTTGCCAAAAACAGATGGAGAGGAAGCTAACTCACATGAAATTTAGGTAATTTCCTACCTGGAAGCAGAAGTAGGTAAAATAATCTTTGAGTAGTCATCTAGGAAAAAAATTAGTCTTTCTAGGACTATTCAGGTATTGACATGAAACTTGACGCTGAAGTCCGATGGTCTCATTTTGAAGACTGAGAATTCTCAGGTATACCTCCCTTGCTCTGTTCTCAGCCATAGCTGCAGGTCAGAATTACCAGCAAGTTACAAGAACCCACGTTAACCATCACGTCCATGGTAACATGGAGTCTGTGGTCAAACTGATTTATTTCCTAACTCATTAATCACCAAATAATGTCCAAAGGTAGTTTGGGGAGAAGGTGGTTTGAGGACCAGTCAATAGTGGCTGTGTCTTGTACCTGTGACTTTTAGGATAGAAGACCATTTATAAAGGAATGAAGATGTATTTGGGGGAGTAAAGAGCCTAATACTTTTCAAAAAACAAGGAGGCAAGGACTCTATAGGAAGAAAAGCTCAAGAAAATATGTATATAAAAATGATCATAGGGCTGGCGAAATGATTCAGCAGTTAACAGCACTGGCTGATCTTCCAGAGGTCCTGAGATCAATTTCCAGAACCCACAAGGCAGCTCACATCTGTTATAACTGTAGTCCCACGGGATCTGATGTCCTCTTCTGGCATACAGATGTACATGCAGACAAAAGATCCATATACATAAAGTATATAAAAATAAATCTTAGAGAGACACACACACACACACACACACACACACACACACACACACACACAGAGAGAGAGAGAGAGAGAGAGAGAGAGAGAGAGAGAGAGAAGACAGTCAGGCTATGGTGGCTCACACTTTGAATTCCAGCCCTCAAGAGGCAGAGGAAGGCAGATCTCTGAGTTTGAAGACAGCTTGGTCTACAGAGAGAGTTCCAGAACAGCCAGGGCTACAGAGAGAAACCCTGTCTCGAACAGAACCTTACTCTGGCAGAGAGAGAGAGAGAGAGAGAGAGAGAGAGAGAGAGAGAGAGAGAGAGAGAGAGAGAGAGAGAGAGAGACAGAGAGAGACAGACAGAGAGAGACAGACAGAGAGAGAGAGACACACACAGAGAGAATATCATAGGGCTGGAGAGATGTATTAGTGGTTAAGAACACTGGCTGCTCTTCCAGAGGACTCTATACCTGTTCACAGTACCTACACCAATGAATCTGACGCCATCTTCTGGTCTCCAAAAGTACTGCATGTATGTGGTACACAGACACATTTAGACAAAACACCCATGCACATATAATGAATAAGTAAATAGATAAATAATAATAATAATACCTGCAGTAGTATTTTTGTCACCAGCTGAGTCTGGAAGGCAGAAATTTTATTCAGTTATTAACAGCTCTACAAGTCATCAACTCTGTAACTACCATGTGGTTCACTCAGCTCGTACCCAATTACGATCCTCAGAAATAAGGAACAAAGGAATTGTTACTCTTAGTAACTCCTAGAAGGAGACCCACATCAGGCTGATTTCAGCCGCACAACAAAGAGACTTAAGAATCAAGATGGAATCCTGGCTTTCACCTTTCTCTAGTGGTGAGTTGAGGGATTTGTTGAATTAAAAGTATCATTAGTGAAAAGAAATCACAGCGGTGCGTGCCTAAATTTAACCCCAGCACCCAGAGGCAGAGATGGGTGGATCTCTATGAGTTCAAGGCCAGTTTGGTCTGTACAGAGCTTCAGGGCAGCCAGGACTGCTAGTGAGAACCTGCTTCAACAAAACCAAACAAATCCAGAACCATGTGTCCCAGATTGGTTTCGAATCCCTGATTCTCCTGCATCAGCCCGGTGCCTGGGATTACAAACAGGTTCCACTATACTCCGCAGTACATGAAAACTATTAGAAATACAAGTCAAAGGGCCTAGTACCCAGAAGACCTCCTCCTAGAGCTGAGCAGAGGAGACCGAGGACTCTTCTCCATGAGACGAGGAAAAGAATCACTGCCTCTTTGATGAGCGGTTTGGGGTAAGAATAGGAGGGTACAGGCTCATAGCCCAAACTGGCCGTCGTGTAAATTGATGTGTGCTTAGTTTACAAAAAGGAGTTAAATCAGCAAGGAATCATAGCATCTGGAGAGTCTCTGGGAAGACATCACTGGAGAGCCGTTAATAGAAGAGTAGGGTTAGGCCAGATAAAAATTATTTATGTGTATGGGTACGCTGCCTGCACGTGTAGCTGTATACCTCATGTGTGCAGTGCCTAAGGTGGCCAGAAGAGGGCACTGTTCTCCCCACTCCCTTCCCAAAGACTGGAGTTAGAGATGGCTGTGAGCCACTATGTGCATGCTCAGAATAGAACCCAGGTCTCTCTGGAAGAGATCTCAATTACTGAGCCATCCCTCCAGCCCCTACTGTATGTCTTCAGACACATCCCTGTGCTGATTAATTCCCAATCTTGTGTTTCTAATTCGGACCTCATTCCCCAGAATACACAGGACTAACCAGTATCTGACTGACTGTTGTCATGGTCACCACACTGCTGACACTTCACTCCCTTTCCTAGGACTCCTCTTTCTGAGACCCTGGCTGCTTGTGTTAAATCCCTCTGCTTTCTGGTTCAAGTCGGGAGCAGAAGTGGACTGGGGTAATGAAAATGAGGGCGGAGAATGATCTTCCCCGTGCTCAAAACTGATTAAAACCTTCCCTTACCTGAGGCCTTGTCTCAGGCTTCCATTCCCACCCTATGCCTTTACCTCACAGTTGCCTTTACCTCTTAGGGAGTCCCCTCCTACCCACGTAATTGGCTCTCCCACGTGTCTTTCAAGAAAAGCATCCAGTCAGTGGAATCCTGCAGCATCCTCAAGAACACTTCCTGTCTCCCACAGCCTCCCTTTGCTAACCCCACTGACAGATCGCATTTTGTGGAGCCGAGGAGCCTCGCTGGAATCTGTTGTCTATTGGACAAAAGATATCGGGTGAAAGAAATTCATTTTCGTTCGCTTCTAAGTTTATGACACACGGCAGCTGGCTTTCAAAAACTCTTTGTTAGAAGCAACCTAGGAAGCATGGTGCGATGGCACACACCTTTAACCCCAGCATCCGGGAGGCAGAGGCAGGTGGATGCCCATGAATCTGAGGCCAGCCTGGTCTATGGGGTGAGTTTCAGGCCAGCCAGGGCTACAGAGGAACATCCTTTCTCAAAACAAAACAAAAAGCAATAACCACCAAATAGAACCCAGGAACAGGAGAAGGTGCAGTTCAGTGTGGAGCGCTTGCCTAGAGTGCACGAGGTCCAGCTCCGTCCCTAGGAACAGCGGCAAGAAGTCTAGCCTCTATCTTTTTTCCTTCCATCCTATTTCTTGTTCTCTAAAAAGCCCCGTTTCTTCCGTGTGCCACCCTCTCTCTCTGCTTTGTCCTTCACTGGTTTGCGTATTTATCTTGCCTTTACCCAGCGAGTCTTGGAAACATTGAAAGATCTCATCTCGGCATTTCGTATGCCAAACTGCACAATTCCTGCTTGCCAGAGTTCAAAACTGCCGTGGATGGAAAGTAAATGACTGGAAGGGTGTATTGCACAAACTGTAGGTCTGTTTAAGATACTCCAGCAGCTGTCTAGCCTTCCATACGGACTCTGGGGAACGCCCAGAGTGGCCCTGGTGGCCCTGGGATCCCAGATCTGAACTCACCCAGGTCATCTGGGGAAGGTGTGATGTCAGCCAGAGCTGAAAAGACACAAAACAACAGGGTGTGAGAAGGGCCTTGAATTGCAAAGAAAAGGTGGAGCAGCATGATGGAGCGTGGCGATATCAGAGCGGGTCAAGGTATATGCCCAAGGGAAGGGGATTATTTGAAGTAATTGGGAACACTTTTGAATTAATATTACTGCTCTTAAACATACTTATCTTTGAACATCTTTAATAAACAGGTCTTTTTAAAAAATATGCATTGAAGCCGGGCGGTGGTGGCGCACGCCTTTAATCCCAGCACTTGGGAGGCAGAGGCAGGAGGATTTCTGAGTTCGAGGCCAGCCTGGTCTACAAAGTGAGTTCCAGGACAGCCAGGGCTACACAGAGAAACCCTGTCTTGAAAAACCAAAAAAAAAAAAAAAATATGCATTGATGGTTTGCTCACACACAAGTCTGTGTGAAGGCATCAGTTTTCCTGGAACTAGAGTACAGACAGTTGTAAGCTGCCTTTTGGATACTGGAATTGAATGAACCCGGTCCTCTGGAAGGACAGCCAGTGTTCTTAACCACTGAGCCATCTGTCCAACCCCCAGATACCTCTAATCTTAGCTATTTATCCACACTGTTCCCTTTTTTTAAAAAAAAATCTTATTTTACATTCATTTGTTTATTCTGTGTATGTGTGTGTCCACATGTACACAGATCTACGTGCACATGTTACAACACATGTATGTGGAGGTCAGATGACAATTTTTGGAAGTGTGTCCTTCCCTTCTACCATGTCAAATTAAGTTCCTTGGGTGTGGTAGCAAGCACCTTTCCATGCTGAGTCACCTTGTCAGCCCTTCTCTCTCCTCTCAGATAACTAGCAAGCTTCTTTCTCTTTTTTTAGATCACTGCTAGTCCTTGATCCCACAACCATATTTTTTTTCCAGAGCCAGAAATACAGGATTAACTCAGGAGAATAAATATCATCAATATTCCAAGATCATGCTGCTTCTTAAGAACTTTAGTAAGCATCACCTGTATCATCTGTAGAAGGATCATTCACCAGATCTGCCAAGACACAAAACAGGGAAGGGAAGGGTTAGGGTTAGAGCCGCAGGATATGGGGCTGAGTAGCTAAAGGAGAGAGGGTTGGAGAAAAGACAGGAGGACTCAGGCAAACTAGCTGAAGGGACTACCCCTGAGAGAAATGGAGGGGATAGAGTCAGGCTGGACACGTTTGGACTGATGGCGGCCACTAAGAAAGACTAAGGGGTGCTGTGTCGCCTCCTTTCTGGACGGACAGATGTCTCCTTTAACCCTTTCCATCCCCAGTGGGGTAAGTAAACGCAGAAAATCAGGCTGACTTACTAGGGTCGTCTGTGAATGTCTCAGGCACGTCATCTGAAAAAAAAGACAAAACGGATTTTTCTGGGCATCCCACCCTCCCACTTCCGGAGAGTGCAACTCTTCGGCACAGCTCCCAGTGCTCACGCTAGAGGCCCCACAGCTGCTTTTCTTTGCCTGACTGAGATGGGCCTCTAGTGATGCCCAGCCAGGGCATTGGGCTTGCCAAGCTCCGCTGCTCGGAATCCTGTTGGCCACTTCAGCGTTTTCTTCAAGTCTCTGGATAAAGTGATTTATTCCCAAATAAGCAAAATAAAATGAAAAATAAGTTAATCCACTAAACACAAATATCTCTAAATGACTAAGTAATTGGTGACATTTTTGCAATTTTTTTTTTGAGGCAGGGTCTCAGGTAGTCCAGGCTGGTTTGCAACACATTATGTAGCAGAGAATGACCTTGAACTCCCAATCCTCGTCTCTGACTCCAAATGCTGGGATAATAAGCATCAGCCCCCACACCTGGTTATGTGATGTTGGGATCGAACCCAGGGCTTTGCAGATTTGATAACCACATTACCAGGTGGGCTAAAGTTCCATCCCTGAAGTATCTACTTAAAGCAAAATATCAATGGCATTGTGATCATTTTTATTTTGAGACAGGGTCTTGCTGGGAAGCCCAAGCTCACCTGAAATTCAAAATCCTCCTGTCTTAGTCTTCCAGATGCTGAGATTATAAATTCGAATTCACTCAGGCTTGACTGACATTGTAGTGTGTGTGTGTGTGTGTGTGTGTGTGTGTGTGTGTGTTAAACTGGGGAGTAACCCAACACATGCTAAGCACAGCTTCTAACATGCTAATGTGTATATTCAAATGTGTCTGGCTCAAAAAGTGTATATTTTTATTATACATGTTAAGGTGTACAATGTAATCTTTTGATATACACATATAAAATGAAATAATTACTGTAATCAAGTAGTCAGATTAATGTACTCAGCTCCTCACACAGTTACCTTTTGTATATAGGGGGCAATAATGATATTTAAAACACTATATTGGAGCTGTAGTTTAGAGTCAAAACCCACTTTTCCCCACTAGAGGTCAGCAAATTCATGTAATTTACCTTGACTTTTTTTTCCTTCTCATTTTCTCAAGCTTCAAATTCTAAATCAGATTTCCACCGACCCCCACTTTAGAAATAGTTTCTTTAGAAAAATGTTTATTAAGCCAAGCATGGTGACACTCACCCAAGATTGTAAAACGGTACAAACTATCACCCATCTTCCAGAATGCTTTTTGTTTGTTTAACTGTTTGGTTTCGTTTTGTAGTTCTAGCTGTCCTGCAACTCACTATGTAGACCAGGCAGGCTGGCCTAGAACTCACAAAGATCCTCCTGCCTCTGTTGGTATCAACGTTGTGTGCCACCAAGCCTGGCCTCAGAATGATTTAGAAAGGCAAAAGGTTACAAGACTCCCAAAATTATAAACAGGCTTGAAGGCATTGTTTAGAGGTTGGGGCTGATGTAGCCCTACTGTGCTAATCAGACCCCAGCTCAGAACCAGAGCCACTTTTCAGATGTAATTGGCTATAACAAAGCTATCTGAAGCCTCAGCACAGTCCATGGTCCTCCTTGGGAGTCAGCACTGAACTCTGGGAATAAGGAATTCTACATCTCGACCCGGCCCTCTTGGGGCTCATGCCGGTAAACATAGCACTTGAGTGATGTAGGCGGGAAGATTAGAAGTTCAAGGTCAGATCATGTGAGACAGAGAGGGAGAGGGAGGGAGGGAAGGAAGGAAGGAAATGAAGGGATAGCAGGCAAGAAACCTGAAATTCCCCTTATAGCTTAGGGGCTTATATTGGTTATTCCACATTTTATGTTCAAGAGTTATTTACGGGATGCAGAGATAAGCGCTCAGCGGTTCAGAGCACTCGGTTCAGAGCACTCGTTTTGCAGAGGATGTGCGTCAGTTCCCAGCACTCACAAGCTGGCTCACAATCATTTGTACTTCCCAGGGAGTCCATTGTTTTGTTTTTTTTTTGTTTTGTTGTTTTCAGTTTTGTTTTGTTTTGACCTCTGTGGGCCTGAGGTACACCCTGGGTGCACAGACAGACAGACGACAGACAGACAGACATGTAGACAAGCATTCATACACACAAAAATAAATAAATGTAAAAAAAGTTGTAGAAAGAAAGGGTTAATTTATTTTAAATTCTCTTATTGGTATGAGTGTTTTACCTGCATGTATGACTGTGCACCACATGTGTGCCCTATGCCAAGAAGGCCAGAAGAAAGCTTTGGTTCTCTCCGGAACTCATTCGTCCCAGGCTGGCCTTGACCTCCCTATGACTCTTAGAGGCTGACCTGAATGTCGACACTTAGAACGAGTGTTGATAAAAGGAGTCCAAGTCTGTCTATTTCCAGGGGCTATTTGAAAAATCACTGGCTGGGATCGTAGTAGTGGCTGTGAAGGGGAGATACCTTCCTCGGGGTGGACCTCAAACCTTCTGGATCCAGCCCCAAAAGGCTAGGCCACATTCCAGTCTAACCACACACAGAAAAGCAGTGAGGTCACAGTGGGGCAGCTGGGAGTGTGTGACAGCTGGCCTGGTGGTGGGACTGCAGGGCTGGCTCCCCGGTGTCTGACCAATCTCAGTTTGAAGAACTCTTTATGAACAACCATCTTAATGTCCCCTTAGGGCCGGAAAGTCACTGAAAAGGAATCTCAGGACAGTTGCACCAGAACTCTGCTGGAAAGTCACAACTCAGGACCGGTCCTTAACCAGTTTAAGCCAGCTCAGGCATCAGTTTAGTTTTTATTACTGCTAAAATCTGTGGGTTCAGACACTCAGATCTGAGTATAACAGTAAAAGATAGGAGAAAAGGTTTCAGTTCTTTTTTTTTCCTTTCTTTTTAGACAAGGTCTCACTGCATAATCTTGGATTGAAACTCCCTGTGTAGACCAGGCTAGCCTGGGACTCAAAGATCTGCCTCCCTTTGCCTCCTGAGTGCTGGGATTAAAGGTGTGTGCCACCACCACCCAGCTTTGTGGGGTTATTTTGTTTGTTTCTGTTTTTGTTTTTCAAGACAGGTTTCTCTGTGTAGCTCTGGCTATACTGGATTTCACTCGATAGAGTCAGTAACCCACCTGCCTCTGCCTCTGCCTCTGCCTCTGCCTCCGGAGTGTTGGGACTAAAGGCATATACCACCTCTGTCTGGCTCAATTGGCATTTTAAAAATGAATTAAGATACGTATATCAGAATGCAGTGCGCTTTGCAAGTATATATCATTATTTTATAATGTTTCTGTTTTACATACGGCCCTAATATGTATTTATTGCTATAGATACTGGTTCAAAAGATTAAAATATAGAGATAAAATAGCTGTGAAGGTGCACACCTTTAATCCCAGTACTCGGATGGCAGAGGCCGGTGGATCTCTGAGTTCGAGGCCAGCCTGGTCTACAGAGTGAGTTCCAGTACAGCCAGAGCTACACAGAGAAACCCTGTCTCCAAAAACAAAACAAAACAAAAAAACCCAAATGAACAAACAAAAAAAAGATTGCAGATAATAATATAGTAATAATGTTTCCTATAAGGATTGATTGGTGTTGTCTTGAGGTAAAAAAAAATGTACAGAGGAGAGCAAAAGGAAGAGGTTGGCATAGAAGGCATCTTAGGACAGATGTTTCAGTGAAACTGAAAAAGGAGACCAGGTTTATGAATGGAATGATGGGATTGTGGGTACTTCTGAAGGGGATTGTGGGTACTATTGAAGGGGATTGTGGATACTACTGAAGTTGATTCTTCGTTTCATACCTTGGAAGTGCAGCTCTCTGTCCTAGAACAGACTTTTTGTTTGTTGGGGGCTTTTTTGTTTTTTTTTTTTAAGATTTATTTATTTTATGTGTATGAGTGCACTGTAGCTATGCCCAGACACACCAGAAGAGGGCATCAGATCCCATTGCAGATGGTTGCAAACCACTATGTGGTTGCTGAGAATAGAACTCAGGACCTCTGGAAGAGCAGTCGGTGCTCTTAACCGCTGAGCCATCTCTCGAGTCCGATTTGTTTGTTTTTTGAGACCAGGTTTCTCTGTGTAGCTTGGCTATCCTAGAACTCACTCTGTAGACAGGGCCAGCCTCAAACTCAGAGATCCTCCTGTCCCTGCCTCCTGAATGTTGGGATTAAAGGCATGTGCCACTACCACCTGGCCTCAAACCCATGATCCCCCTGCCTCTGCCTCCTTCAGCAAATCCTACCAGCATGCACCATGACAACTGACTCTAGAACAAATTCTTGTCTGTCTAGAGTCTCATTGTGTATACCTGGCTGGCCTTGAACTCAGTCGGCTTGCCTCCACTCCGTGAGTGCTGGGATTAAGGCATGTGTCCCCCTGCCTGGCCCTAAAACAGATTCTCAGCTCATATTGTTTTACGTAATCCTGGCAAGAATCCCAATTGACCCCATAAGAAAGACTTCACCTACCTCCTCGTTGACCACTGACTCCTAGGGGTAGCCAGTCTGTCAGAAAGAAAGAAAATGGATATAACTCCAGCTTTCTCCACCGTAACACTTTCGTGAGATGAACCAGAACCCAATGGAGATAGTGTTGCATATTATCTTTGTTATTTGTCCCTATATGTCTCCACACGAGACCATGAGGCTATGCACAAAACTAATCAAGCATTAGAAACCACTCTAGAGAGACAAGTTATCGAGCACAAAGCCCACTGTTGCTCTGCCCTGACTCAGGCCCCTCTCTTGACCTCATTCCCAAGGACTATTGTCCGCAGAGGAACCCAGCAGGCTCTCTAGTGTGTCCTGCCTGGACCCACAGCCCCTGAATCAGCTGCACCACTGGGCAAGCCAGGAGAGCTGCAGTGTGGGTCTGCATCTGGCAGAAACGGGAGGGGGAATACAGTAGCATTTCTTCAGAGTCCAAGATTGCTTTCTATGGCCCATCCTTGAGTTGGATTCTATGACGCCTGCGAAGACTGCTCTCCTTTTGTGTGTAGATGTAGAATATACTTCTCTCGTGTATGTAAATCTTTGTGTGTCTGCCGGAGCAAGTGATAGGTGGTCTTTCCCTCGAGGGTTTTAGGGTGGTCCAGTTTCCTAATAGGTGGTCTCTGTATGTGTGTATAACTTCTTATTCCTTTGGCATTGCGGAGTCATATATCGATATGCAACTCTCTTTTAGAGATTAATAAGTGCTTGTATTGTAATTTCACATTATCTTAATCACCCCCTCAAGTTCAAGGCTAGCTCTCATCACCTGCTGCACTTTTGAGTCAACACAGCACATCTCTTGCCACGCCCCTTCAGTCTCAGTCCCTCCCCCGCCATCTAACCCATAGCCCCATGCCACGCCCCTTCACTCTCATTTCCCCCCTCCCCCCCATCTAACTCATAGCCCCATGGATATGGAGAACCAAGAATCTCATGTGTTAGGGAAACAAGAGTCAAGGCAGAGAGACTCACCAGAGGAGATGCTGAGTGCCATGACAAGCAGCACGGCCTTCTGCCCAAAGAACAGCATATCTAGGAGAGGGATGGGGGGTGGGGCAGAAGCAGAGACCACGATGCTGGGAGACAGCAACATCTCACCTCTGGGGAAAGATGTTTTGCAATCCCCAATCTCCCTTTTCGCCCCGGAAACCTTGTTTTCTCTTTATAAGCTCAAACCCTTCCTTATTTCTCATCCAACATTCACGCCCCTCTGACTATCACGACCATCATTCTACAGAATTTTTTTTTTTAAATTTGAGTTGTTTAATTATGCTGTCCAGGCTGGTCTAGAACTCTGGAACTCACTCCACTTCCCTACCCTCCACTCCTACCACCCCACCCCCACCCCACCCCACCCCTCTCAACCCACTGTGCAGCTGGGAATGCAGGCATGTAACAAGGAGGACCTTTGGTATTCTAATTAAGTCGTCCTTGGCTCTGTCCCATAGCCTGATTCACTCCTAATATCTAACCTACCTGTGGTGTGTCTTTGTCTTTTCAAATATCATCTGCTCATCCTAGTGTCCCTTCGCTTTTGAATTCCACACGTTACTGGGAGATGACTCAATTCTAGTTCAGGGACATTCTCCACCCGTTAGCACACACATGCACAGGCAGGCACTCACAGACATTCTCAATATATGGTTTGGTAAACAACTCACTGTATACAGTGCTGCAATCTGTCCGCCCGCCCGTGGCCTCTGGCTGCTGAATGTGTCTGCCCTTCTCACGCTTCTCTGAGGTTCTACTTGGGCTGGAGAATAAGATGAACATGAACACAGCCACACCCTTGGAAAGACTTCACATTTGGCCTATTCTGAAACAATGAAAAGAGAGCAAAGAGGGAGGGAGGGAGGCAGGGAGGGAGGGAGCAAAGGGGGGGGGCAGGCCAAAGGCATAGAAAGCGGTGTTACAATAAGGTTGGAATGAGAAGGGAGATGGGAATTTGCAGTCACTCACACCCTCATTCCAAAGGTTATGATCACACTGGAGAGGGAGCTCACTGCTCCCTCCAAGGGCCAGCCCCAGCACACATCTGCTCTGCCGTCCTTCCATCCGTCCACGTTCCCTCTCACTGCCAGGCCCAGCTTGCCTTTCTTCCTCGGGTTCCTGTTTAACTCTCACCCCTGGCATGCTCCCCCGAATCTCTCCAGACTGTCTCTCACTCTGTCTGTCTGTCTCCCTCTCACGCTCTCTCTCTCTCTCTGGCATTCTCCTCTATCTGAATCATCACTGTTTCCCTCTCCTCTTTTCCTCTCTTCCCCTTTCTTTCCTTGTCCTCTATCTTCCCCCCTATCCCTTCTCTCCTTTGTTTGAGTTAGGGTTGCCCAGGTTGGCCATGCTGACTGCAAACTCCCTGTGCTGCCAGTGTAAGGATGTGCTTGATTTTCTGATCCTCCTGCCTCCACCTCCTAGGCATGTGCCACTTTGTCTAATTTGTGGAGTGCTGGGGACTAAACCAAGGCTTCATGCCTTCCAGGCAAGCATCCTACTGAGATACATTCCTAGCCCCTGTCTTCCTGGCTGGCCTGGAACTGGTTATGTAGACCAGGCTAGCCTCTAACTATGGTTATCCTGAGTTTTCCAAGTACTAGGATTATAGATTTGCACTACCATGTCTCTGGTCTTCGTTTGTTTGATATTTTAGAGTACCTAATTTACAAGTTTCTACTAATACAACTTCATGTTTAAAAGATTAAGAATCTCCCTTTTTATATTTGAATCATCCTAACACTAAACATCTTTTGAAAGAAAAAAAAACTTTCACTTGGAAACTGACAATGAGAAGATGGGTGAGACAAAACAGAACTTCCTTTCACCCAGGTGATTTAAGGGCCTAATTCACTGTTCTTTTTAAAAGCTTCTGAAGACAACAGGGTCTTTAATCCCAGCACTTGGGCAGCAGAGGCAGTTGGATCTCTGAGTTCAAGGCCAGCTACAGAGCCACACAGAGAAACCATGTCTGAAAAGCCAAACCAACCAACCAACCAACCAAACAAACAAACAAAAGGATGTGGTGGGAGGAGACCTCTGATGGAGCTGGGTAAGCTGGAGGCAGAGGCAGGAGGATCTAAGGCCAGCTTCAAGCCATTGAGGTTTGGTCTATTGCTATGTGTTGTAATGCTAAATTCTGTACCAAAAGTTTTTGGCCGCTGAGTGAATTCGCCAGTTTACAAGCTTTTGTTGTGCAAACCTTGTTACTTAATTGAAAACTATTGGTTAAATGAAATTAGTCAGTTACTGGAGGGATTACAGGCAGGTGGGTTTTGAGTTACCTGGGAAAAGAGGAGGAGGGACCGGGAGGAGGAGGAAGAAGGACTGGGAGAGAGGAGGAGGAGAGATGGAACCTGAACACGTGGCCAGGAGAAACAGCAAGTATTTGGGGTACACAACTGGTGAGTAGGTATTTGGGGTACACAACTGGTGAGGTAGCCGGGCCTACCTAGTTAGAAGACTAGATTAGGAGCGACCCCCCAGAGATCGTCAAAGTCAAATAAAAGAACCAGAGTCTGAGCCTCATTTATTTGTAAGTCTCATTTATTTGTAAGTCCCTAGTCAGGGATACGTTTACATTGGTTGTCCTACAGTCTGCACAACGAGCTCCAGGACAGCCTGGACTACATAGAGAGGCCTTATCTAAAAGCCTCAATCAATCAATCAATGCCCCTGAAGACAAAAAAGCAGCTAAAAATCTAGTTAGGATGAATGGAAACGCTGCTTACTACACTGCTGTCTCTGGCACCGTTCTCTCACTTCTTGTCTTGACGAGGGCAGGATCTTCTCTGTCTCTGCCATCTCTCGCCCTTCTCTTTGCTCCCATCACTGCCACATCCTCTTCGCCCTCCCTGGAACAACCCTGTGCCTTCAGCATCTCACCACCTCCACCCCACTCCACCCCACCTCCAGCATAGGCAGGTCCAGTTCCCTCTCTTTTCCCTGAATAGCCCTCTGCCTTCAGCATCCCCCAAGTACAGGCAGGTCTGTTCCCCTTTCTGTCCCCTTGAAGACCGGTTGACTTCTCTCTGTTCAGGGTTTTTTCTGCTCCTCTACAGTTTTGTTTTATTTTCATTGCTTCTTTCTAACAAGTCCTTTATCCCTCATTGGTCTTCTGGCAAAGCCAACCCTGTGCTTCGAGAGAAGAGGTGTAAATCTTCTCTACATGTCTGGGTGTCCAAGTCACATGAAAACTTCCGTAGGCACCCCATCTTTCCTTCAGAAGATGTAGTCATGGCACTTTCTGATTGTGTCTTCCTTGGTGGTCTTGTTTAGTGTAACTTAATCTCCTCTTTGCTTCCTTTCCTCAAGGAGTGTTATCAGATTGTGTGTTTGTACTGGGGTAGAAGGTTGTTTCTCTACAAACATTTTTATAGGCTAGATACTATCAGACATATCAAATTGTTTTCTTTTTGAGACAGGATCTTTCTATGCAGTCCTGGATGTCCTGGAACTCTCTATGTAGACCAGACTGTCTTTGAACTCCCAGAGATCTTCCTGCCTCTGCTTCTCAAGTGCTGGGACTAAATGTGTGCACTCCAATGATAGCACAGCAAATATTCCATTACATGCTCTGTACAAAGTTCCTCTCATCTGAATATTTGCTATTTGACTCTTATCATCTAGCTGTGAAAGGATCAGCTCAGGAACTTTAAAAAGGTCATGAAACACTTGCCCCTCCCGGAAGGGAGAGGCTAAATTATATTCCTCAGACTTCAGGGTGGTCCCTGCGGTTAGGAGAGACCCAGAGTTATTTTGAGACCCTTGACCACCTATCTCATTCCCTAACAACTAATCAGTTTAAAGGTAACATTGTTCTGCCAGTCACATTGTGCCTAATGGTGGCTGCCTTGAGAACTGTATAAAGGCCCACTGAGTGGATTGTGTGTGGTCATTCTTTCTCCATGTGCGGGGCAACCCCAACATGTTGGAACAATAAATTCCTTTTGCTTTTTGCATTGATTCCTGACTCCGAGTTGTTGACTCAGGAGGTCCCGGTAAAGCTCACCAGAGTCTTACATTTGGTGCATTAACCAGAAATCTGACCTCCTGTGGGAACACAAGAGCGATGAATCAGATGGAGGTCTTGAGGGCAGGTACCCTTTTTGTCTGTCTCGCTGTTTGTCAAAGTCTGAGTCTGTAAGCCTGTCTGAACTTTTGATTTGCTTGCTAGTGTCTGGGAGGCTTGGAAAGCCTATGGTGTCTGGCGGTCATGTGCGGTGGGCAGACATGCCTTAATGTCGAGACCTCAGGAGAGAAAGTCAGGAAGGCTCTGCCCTTTCTGGAAACAGCAAGACAGTTTGGCGGGAGCCAAGTCTTGCTTTAACCTGGTTTATCTGATCTGTTTCAGCGCAACTAGAGCCGGCCAAGCAGCTCTGTTATCTGGCTCCTGCCATATGGGCAAGAGGATCTGGTTTGTTTTGGCACAGCTTGAGCTGGCCGGCAGAGCAACTCTGTTCTGCATCCGTGGAAGGGACGAACTGGGGCCCTGGAAGGGGTAAATTGTGTGTTACTTGCCTTTCTCTGTGTTCTTGGACCTGGACGCCCAGCCGTGGCAGTGTCGAGCTGTATGTGCGGTAATTGTTTTTCGCTGTGTTTGTAGGTATCTCATTCTGTGTTCTTAGACTTAGACTGATTTAGACTGATGACATTTTTTGGATGTTGGACAGACTAGACTGAAAGGCAAGCTAGTTACTCTCTTCTTCTCTGAATGACCCACCCATAGGAAACTTCAACTTGCAGGTGATCAAAGCAGTAGAAGAGAGAGTTATTAGGCCAGAATCCCTCTGGCACTCGGACCAGGTGCCCTATATAGTTACCTGGAAGAATCTAGTGGAGGACGCCCCACCCCCTTAAAGCCTTCTTTTCCCAAGACCCACTTCACAGGTTCTGGCCTTCAGGAAAAAGGAAGCATGACAAGAGAGATCCAGACCTGGGAAGGAGTCAATCCTTCAAGGCCCTTCAACAGCGGACCTGTTGCTCCAAGACCCTCCCCATCTATATCTCCCTACCCTGCCCCCATGGCCCTGCCAGCACTGGTGCTGGTGCCAGGATCCTCAGCCCAAATGGGACGAGGAAGAAGCAGGAAGAGACCTGAGAGCCACCTCCCCTGATACCACAGTGGCTCCCTCTCTAAGGGCATATTTTCCAAGGGGCCAATTAATCTCTTTGAGACTGTTTTATTTATAATGCAGGAAGCCAGAAAGAATGTCCCCTCAGACACAGGGGGGCACCATCTATTGACCAGGCTGTCGTGAACAGCGGGCTTTTCCTGACTAGACCTGACTGAGACTTTAATATGGCAAAAGGTAAGGGTCACCTGAAGGTCCACCACCAGACTCCATAGGCAGGTCTCAAGGGGGCCACATGGCAACCCACACATTTGACCAAGGTATGTGAGATTAGACAGGGACCACAGCCTTTCTAGAGTGGCTCATAGAGGCATTCTGCCAATACACACCCTATGACCCCAGGGGCAAGGAATATAAAACTATCAGGACAATGGCTTTTATAGATGAGGCTGGTAGAGATGTCAGGAAAAAGCTTCAGAGGGTAGAAAGACAAGTTGTTGAGGGATTTAGTGCAGGTTGCTAAGAAAGTCTACAATTACAGGGAGACGGGGGAGGAAGGGAACAGAGAAAGAGAAAGAAAGAAAAGCGACAGGGAAGGAATCTACAGAGAGTCCTGGCTAAAGTAGTTAGGGAAATCAGAGAGACTCTAACCAAAAAGAGACAGAAAACCCCTTGAACAGGACCAGTGTGCATACTGCAAGGAGAGTGCCCTAACAAACAGAAGCCAGGAGCAGGAAGTCCCAGACCTTGGGAAAAGCACCCCCAAATGGCAAAGGTATTAGCCCTGGGTGAAGACAGTGATTAGGGGAGATGCAGTTCAGACCCCCTCCCCCAACCCAGGGTAACTCTGAGAGCGGAGGAGAAACACAGTTCTTGGTGGACACAGGGGCTCAACACTCAGTCCTCCAAGCTGATGGCCTTGTTTCCAAGAAAAGATCTTGGGTCCAGGAAGCCACTGGCACCAAAATGTGTTCATGGACTACCTGAAGAACAGTGGACCTAGGGATGGGCCAGGTATCCCATTCATTTGGGGTCACCCCAGACTGTACCTATCCCCAGTTGGGGCGAGGCATACTCTCCAAAATGGGGGCCCAGATACACTTCCTGCCCGACAGGCCACAGCTAACTGGCTCAAAAGGAGAGACCTCTCTAACTGACCCCTGCCAGAAAGCCGAGGCTACCTGGTTTACAGATGCAGCAGTTTTCTCCATGAAGGCCAGAGACGAGCAGGTGCTGCTGTGGTGAACACACAAATGTCATCTGGGCAGAAGAACCTCTACCCCCTGGCATGTCAGTGCAGAAAGTGGAGCTAATTGCCCTCACCAAGACCTCAGAACTTGGAGCCAGCAAGAAAATTAACATCTTTGAGGCCAGCCTGGTCTACAAAGTGAGTTCCAGGACAGCCAAGGCTACACAGAGAAACCCTGTCTCGAAAAACCAACAAAAAAAAAAAAAAGAAAATTAACATCTATGTGGATAGCAGGTATGCCTCTGCCACAGCCCACGTCCACAGGGATATATGCCAAGAGGACTGCTCACATCAGAGGAAACAGACAGGAAATCTTGGACCTCCTGGATGCCCTAATGAAGCCATCAACTGTGAGTATTATTCACTGCCCAGGACGTCAGAAGGGAAGACTCAGTGGGCAATAACCAGGCAGAGCCACTCCAGAAGTGGCTGCAGGAGCCTATCCCGGTTATGGGCCTGCAAGAGACACCCACTGGGAAATGGGACTGGACTAAGGGATGGCCTCACTTAGAATATGCTGAAGAAAAAAGGACTCAGATTGCTAGCCACCCTACCAACTATTACCAGAAAAGAAAGGACCATGACGCACACAAGAAGGGAGAACTATACTCCCCAGAAAGTAAGCCAAAGACTTACTAGGCCAAATGCACAGATGGACTCATTTAGAGGATAAAAAGCTTGTCCAAGCAGTTAAGAGACCTAAAGTATATATAATAGACCTCAGGTTCTGGGCCAGAGAGAAAGTAGAACAGTGCAAGGTATGGCAGCAAGTGAATGTTTATGCAACAAAGAGTAAACAGGGCAAAAGACTTAGGGAAGAACAGCCTGAAATATATTGAGAGATTTTACAGAAGTTAAGGCAGGAAGGCATGGTTACAGATACCTTCTATGGTTTGTAGATGTTTTCTCTGGATGGGTTGAGACATTTCTCACTAAGCAGGAAACAGCTGCCGTGATAGCTAAAAAAGATATTAGAGGAAATTTCCCGAGGTTCGGAGTGCCCAAGGCAATTGGATCGGACAGTGGTCCTGCTTTTGTCTCTTAAGGTAAGTCAGGGATTGGCAGAGATATTGGGGACTAATTGGAAGCATTATTGGGTGTACTGTCCCCAGAGCTCAGGGCAGGTAGAGAAAATAAACAGAACACTATGAAAGACCTTAACTGAATTGACCTTGGAGACTGGCTCAAACTGTGTTGTGCCCCTCCCCTTGGCCCTGTTCTGAGACCAGAACAGCCATTACCACTTTAACCAGACCCCTTTTGAGATCCTGTTTGGTACCCCAACTCCCTTGGTGTCATTGGGCCCTCCCAGGAGGTTTCCCACAACATGAGATTTTACCCCAAACTGTCTGCCTTAAATCCTCCAGGGATGCCAGAGACTAGATCTATGTAATAAGACATCGGGGACAGTTGCTGGAACCCAGATGGAAGGGACTCTTCTTGGCGCTGCTAGCCACTCCCACAGCCCTCAAGGTGGATGGTATTGCGGCCTGGGTGCATGCTTCCCATGTGAAACCTGCAGACGACCAGCTCCCCAGACGGTACAGAAGATGGACAATTTTCTCAAGCTCAAGATCATTCGAACTTGATGACTGCCTGGTGGTACCCCTGGATTCTGGTTTCTTCTCCCATCCCATGTGCCCACCCACCAAACCTGTTACAGCACTCACAGTCTCCTTTCTGTTGGGGTTGGGGATGGCCGGGGCAGCCTCCAGGACTCCGCTGTGGTCTTACAAAGGGGGAAATTATCACAGTCTGCGGGCAGCCATTGATTTAGATGTAGAGAAAATAGAAACTTTCATCAGTTACCTTCAAGAATCACTGACTTCATTATCAGAAGTAGTACTGCAGGATAGGAGAGCTATGTGCTGCCTTAGCTGAGTGGTGTTGCTTTTATATAGATCATTCTGGGGTTGTTAAAGAGTCAATGGCCAAGGTGAGGAAAGGGTTAACCAAGCGGAAAAGAGAGAGAACAGAGTCAGGACTGGTTTGAGTCTTAGTTTAACTCCCCCTTGCTAACCATCTGCATATCCACCCTGTTAGGACCCTTAGTTCTCCTGCTATTGTTGACTTTTGGCCCCTACAATTTGAGCTGCTTGGTCACTATTGTTAAGAAACACATAGGTACAGTACAGCTAATGATCTGAAAGCAGAGATACAAAGAACTAGATATAGAAGACCAGGAGTATGAGCTCTCAGAACACCAGCCATTGCTTCAGGAGTGAAGCATGCACAAAGAAAAGGGAAGAATGAAAGGGTCAGCTCAAGAACTTTGGAAAGGTCATGGAATACTTGCCCCTCCTGGGAGGGAGAGGCTAAATTACATTCCTCAGACTACAGGGAGGTCCCTGCGGCTAGGGGAGGCCCAGAGTTATTCCGAGACCAAGATCAAGACCATTGGCCACCTACCTGTTTCCCTAACAACCAATCAGTTTAAAGGTAACACTGTTCTGCCAATCGCATTGTGCCTAATGGCGGTTGCCCTGAGGACTGTATAAAAGCCCGCTGTGGAGGCTGCGCGTTGACATTCTCTCTCCACGTGCAGGATGACCCCAACATGTTAGAACAATAAATTCCTCTTGCTTTTTGCGTTGATTCCTGACTCGGCGTTGTTGACTCAGGAGGTCCCAGTAAGCTAAGGCTCGCCAGAGTCTTACAACTGTTCCTTTATGTGATTAAGGGCTGCACCTGTGGGGAAACCTTTAATATAAACATGGTCTGTTTATTTGTTTGTTTTGTTTTTTATGTCATTTTTATACTTATCTGTCACTTTAGGGAAGGGTCTGTTTGGACATCTTCTAATTTTAGTTGTTTTGCACTGATTTCTGTGAGTTTTGCCCTAGATTTGCTGAGTGCAGGCATGATTAAAGTCATTGCCAGACCGTGTGATGGTCTTGCCTGTGAATTTTATCATTACTTCCAAAGGTATCCATGCTTCCTCCAATTTGATTCTTTTAAAAATTCACCCTGGCTGATTGAAGTTTCCAAAATAATACTTAGTTTGATGGCAGGCGTTGGCCTCTAGAGCAGCCTTTTTTCTTTTCTTTTTTTTTTTTTCATTATTTCCATTTGTAGCCATTGTGGCTATCCGTATACTTTCTCACTCTCAAATATCACTATCCCACAGATGCAGCAGTTTCACACCCAGGGGCATTCCTGGCTGTCCTGGAACTCTAGACCAGGCTGGCCTCAAACTCAGAGATCTACCTGCCTCTACTTCCGAAATTCTGAGATTAAAGTCATTTGCTACCACCATCCAGATTTTTTTTCGTTTTTGTTTTTGTTTTTTAAGATAGGGTGTCAAGCGGGGTGACCCTTAAGCCACACACCTTTAATTCCAGCACTGAGGAGGCAAAAGCAGGCAGATCTCTGTGAGTTTGAGGACAGCATTGTCTAGAGTGAGTTCCAGGACAGTTAGAGCTACACAGAGAAACACTGTCTCAAAAAACAAACAAACAAGAAAGGTATGTTGTCACTATGTAACCTTGACTGGCCAGAAACACCTGTCTGGGCTTTCCGTAATGCTGGGATAAAGGAGTGTTCCACCCTACCCAACACCAATGTCCAGTCTTTGTTACTTTCCTGATTTTTCCCTTTGTAACATCTACTTATTCTCACATCCAAGACTGAAGATACCACTTGAGATCTGCCCAAGAGAAAGGCTGAGTGCTTTTGGCTTATAAAAAGTTGAGGCATTTACAAGTTTTCAAATCCTTTTCAAATATGGAGGAGCTCCAGGAGAGAAGGTGGCAGCTAACCCTGTTTTAGTTTTGTGTTTTTTGATATTGTTTGTTTGTTTTGAGATATGGTCTCACTATTGTAACTCTGCTAGCCTGAAACTCCATATGTAGACTAGGCTGGCCTCAAACTCACAGAGATCTGCCTGTTTTTGGTTTAGTTTATACTTGTCTTATGAATCTTGGGTTTTGGAATATCAGTGACAAAGTGTCACAGGAAGCCTTCCAAAATTGAGAGGCAAGGTCACTCACTTGTCTTGACTTATTTCTGTCTGAGTTTTTTTTTTCTCAGATCATGTAATATGCAGACATCATTCTATCTGATCTGGTCATTTGAATGGATTTATATTTGCTTTTTGTGCTGGCCAGCTTTATGTCAGCTTGATATATGAATGAGTCATTTGGGAACGGGGACTCTCAACTGAGAAAATACCCCTGTAAGATCTACCACTAGGCAAGTCTATGTAGTGCATTTTCTTTGTGATTGTGGGAAGGTTCAGGCTATTGAGGAGAGTGCCACCTCTGGGCTGGTTGTCCTGGGTGCTATAAGAAAGCAGGTTGAGCAAGCCAGTGAGTAGCACTCCTCTTTGGCTTCTGCGTCAGCTCTTATCTTGAGGTTCTGGCCTTGCTTGAGTACCTGCCCGGTCTTCCTTCCACGATGGAATTTTTATTATCTGAAGTGTAACCCGGAATAAACCACTTCTTTGCCCAGTTGCTTTGGGCCACTATGTTTCATCAGGGCAATAGAAACCTTGTCTAAAACACTCCTGTCATCAAGGAAGTTCTTACTTAAGCACACCAAGTATGGATAAACTTGAGGTACTGGCAGGTTTTGAGTGTCAACTTGAGAATCAAGAGTCATTAAAGAGGAAGGAGCCTCAGTCGAGGAAATGCCTTCATGAGATCCAGCTGATTGATGGGGGAGGGCCCAGCCTATTGTGGGTGGGGCCATCCCTGGGTTGGTGGCCCTGGGTTCTATAAGAAAGCTGACTGAGCAAGCCATGTAAAGCAAGCCCGTACGCAGCACCCCTCCATGGCCTCAGCATCAGCTCCTGATTCCAGGTTCCAGCCCTGCTGGAATTCCTGTCCTGACTTCCTCCAATGATGGATTATGAGCTGGAAGTCCTAGTCAGATAAACCCTTTTCTCCCCAACTTGCTTTTTGGTCACAGTGTGTTATCATAGCAGTAGTAACTCTGACTAAGACCCTTGATAAACCTGACTTCCAGAAGGTCAAGTCTAAGAGAGATGTACACTGACAGTCCTCTGTGTGCACATTATGTCTGTGTTGCGGGCTTTCCTGATAAGCTAATGAGAGAGGAATGCAGAGAGTATTAATGGACAGCCTAGGAGGAAGAAGGAATAAGTGTGAAAGGGAGGGGAGATGGGTGGGTCAGCCTAGTTGGGAGGAAGGGAAACGACAGAAATAATCAGAAGAAAATGCTGACACACTCCATAAGGCCCGTCATGCCCCCGAGGGAGTTAAGAAACCACCCAGATTTAGTGCCTACAGCAAACCTGCCTATTAGACCCAGTTCTTGCTGATGACCCTGTCTGAAGTTCCTCTTCGCTACTCTGTACTAGGCAGAGGCTGGTGTGGGGAAAGTCAGGAGGGAAGTGGTGGGGATGAGAAAGAAATGGAAGTAGATGCAAAGCAGACATAAGGCACTGGGCAGAGCCCAGTGAGCAATCCTGTTTCCCCTCAGACGGATGAGAAAACTGAACCCAAGCCAATCATCTGGCGAAGACGGCGATGACCTCAATATGCTGGCCTACCCACAGGCTACACTGGAGGAGAGCCTCCCCAGACTGTAGGAGGGGGTGCTGTCCCCAGGCCCCTGAAGGAAGTCTGAGGCGGGGGCAGTGAAAACAAGAACAAAATGTTCAGAACAAGGCTGTGAGAGAGGGCTCCCAAAGAGGAGCACCTTAGGAGAGAGGAGAGGGGGCAAGGCAGAAAGAGGAGCGGAGATTGCCATGTGCTGTTTGGCCGAATAGACATTTGGGGATCCAGTTTGTGGGCTGGTGAGAGGGTAAGGCATGAAGGGCATGTGTTGGCATGTCTGAAGACCTCAGGTAGATCCTAGGACCCGGATCCTGAAAGCAGATAAACAACTCCTGAAATTGTTCTCTCTCCCGTATATGCACACACTTCTGTGCTCCTGTATATATATGCACTTGCACACACCTACACACACACACACACACACACACACACTTTAAAAAAAAAAGCCAAACTTTTTTTTTTTTGAGGTGGGGTCTCTCATCACTGTTGAACTGGGTATCCTGGAACCATATTGAAGTCCATGCTGACTTCAAACCCATCAAGGTCCACCTACCTCAGCCTGCAGGGTTCTAGGTCCTAGGCCACTATACCCAACTCTAAGGCATTTTTAAATCCATTTTGTCTTGAGTTGTGCCTTTGATCCCAGCACTGATGAGGTGATGCAGGTGGATCTTGGAGGGTTTGAGGACATTGAGAGTGGTCTTCATATGTAGGGAGTCCCAGGATAGGCTAACCAGCACTATATAGTGTGAACCTATCTTAACAACAAAACAAACAAAAATCCAGTTTGTGCCTGTACTTCACAGCAGGACTCTGTCTTAGTTAAAAAAGAAAAACAAAGCAAAATTATTAAAGATGCAAAAAAATCCAGTTTTAAGCTACTTTCATTACTCCCCAGTAACCCCCTTTCTCCTTTCTTCCTGGTAACCCCTCTTTTTTCATTTGTTTTCAAGGCCCAAGGTCTTATCTCCAGGTTTGGGGAGGATCAGATCAGTTGTTTTATTATACTACCAATTTATCATTTGATTACTTCAAGTCAGTTGCTACGGGTTTTTTTTTTGTTTGTTTGTTTATTTATTTGATAGCTTTTCATTGTTACTTTTTTTTAGGATAATTTTGCCTCTCCTTTTTCATAACTGAAGCTTGAACCCTTGCTAGGCAAGCAATCTACCACTGAGCTAAGTCCCCAACCCTTGGTCACCCAAAGTCAGAATTAGCAGCAATGGCCAGCAAAGAACAAATGGTATCTAGGGAGTGTAAGAGTCACGCGAGTACCTCATGCGTATGACTGTGTGTCATGTGTGTGTGAGCGCAGGTATGCTCATGACACAGAGTGTGTCTGGGAGTCACAGGACAACTTTCAGGCATCTCCTAGTCTATTCCAGGGATCAGGATCAATATCATCAGATCATGAGGCTCCTACCCACTGAGTCATCTCACTGTGACATGTCTCCTTCTCATCGTAAAAGTCCACATTCCTAACTCAGCCACCTGGAAGGCTGAGCCAGAAGGATCACCACGAATTTAAAGTCAGCCTGGGCTACAACAGAGAAACCTACTTTATATTACAGAGGTGATCCTGGGTCTGGTCGTAGGCTTCCCAGTAGCATTTATGGTAGTGAGCGCTAGGGGTCACTAGGATTCCCTAAGCGTTCGGGGTTTCTGGGAGTGGAATCTTTGATTTCCTTCTTAGAGGATTCAGCCATAGATTTCTGGTAATAAACTACCAGAGTTTGGAGATGGACAACTCATCTCAGATGTGGTGAGCATCTGGATCTCATACCACCATCCTCACACACAGACCCATCGGCTAACAAACCCTCCCTGCCCAGAAACAGAATCGACTCCAGTAACTTGTACTGCAGTCTGGCTTCGTGACTTAGAGGGCTGGTTCACCTTGACGCGGCTGCTTCTCTAGAAAAGCATTCGTCTTCTTGCACCTAGACATCTAAACAGACTGCATGGCTGCAGTGGGACTTGGTCCACACAACTGCCCTGCCGGTGTGAGGTTACAACTGGAATAAGCTTTTTTGTTGTGTTGTTGTTGTCTCTTTTGAGACTAATTTTATTGCTGAGCCCAGGTTAGCCTGGCACTCAGGATCCTCCTGCCTCAGCTTCCCAAGTGCTAGAATTACTGTCACATGCCACTACACCCAGTATAAGCCTATACTACTCTGAGGTTCTCTCTGGCCCTGGGGAAGAAATCTTTGGATATCAGATCATCCTTCCATCCCACACTGGCTGGCGCTCTGTCTGGGAAAGAACATTTTCCAGTTAAAAAAAAAAAAAAAGCAAAAAAACCCAAACCCTCCATTGGATGAACTGACCAGTGTAACCATGGCTTAATAGGGGCAAAGTCTACTTGAGTCACTCAGGAAATGTTTCATTTAAAGAGAGCACCATGGAGGATGGGTGAAATGCAAAGAGAGAAAAAGAAGGCAGAGATGGGAGTTGGTCACAAGTTGGCTTTATTCCTTTGTTTATTGGCCTATAAAGAATACACCCATTAGCAGAGGGTCACTGGGCGAATGTGCAGAAACATTACTACAGTCCGATCCAGTGAAATTAAATCCAGGGGCTAAATACACACACACAGACACAAAAATTCCCTTAAAAGGCAGGGAAAGACAAGAGAATTAATGAGGCAGGGTGGAGGGGATGGAGAGGGGGTGGTGTGTGTCCAGCAATGAGGTAACAGTCTAATGTAAGATTGGAATTAGGTGCCAGCACGCATATGTCCTCAGAAAACCTGGGCTACAGACATTTTTGTTTGTCTATCAAAGCTCAGCCTAGGTGCTGTCTCGCCCTTGCTCCCCTCCCCCCCCAAATCATCCCTGGTCCCCTCTGTGTTTCTACCGAGCTAATTTTGTTTATTTATAAAACCTCCTCCTTTTCATTAAATTCTTTCCCATATCTCTAATCTCCATTAGGCTGAGAGTTTCCGGATGTCAGAGGCTGCCCTTACTCATTCCTGACTCACATAATCGCTAACTCGAGCTTGGACTAACTGAATTAAATTGAGCTGGAGGCTTGAAACGGTTACTTCAAATATTCAAAGGTCATAGGCAAATGCAGAGGGTAGAGACTGAGGTCTCAGGGAAGTAGTGATTTGAGAATATGTGGAGAGATCTCAAGTGGAATAAATAGCCTAATGGGTGAAGTTATGGAGCCAACCGACCAAAAGGAGTGGAGAGTTTAGGCAACAGCTACATTAGAAGCAAAGGAATTTTGTCAGTGAGGTTACAACATCGTTTCATGTAAAACATACAACTTAGCTAGATAAGGTAAGGACCACTTACAATCCCAGCACTCGGGACAGTGACGCAAGAGGATCACAGGTTCTAGGCCACTCAGATCCAGTCTCAAACAAAGCAACATAAAACTGATCAACCCACCAACCCCCAAACTCTCAACAACATGAAAAAAAATATAAGCAGTTCTGATTAAACTGGCAGTATATGAAATAGACAAAGCTACAGAGATTCATTTACAAGGCGAGGCCCATAGAGGCTGGAGCAGTTAGGAGTGCTGGCTGTTCTGAAGGACCCAGGCTCAGCTCCCAGCATGCACCAGCACCATTACTGTGAGTTCTAGGGTTCAAGCTCAGACATACGAACACTGACAGCTCCAACCCCAGAGGATCAGATGTTCTCTTCTGACCTTCAAGGCACTGCACACACACGGTACACAAACATGTAAGCAAAGCACTCACATGCATAAAACAAAAATCTCAAAAGGCTTTAAAAAATAAACCATATTTCTTCACAAGACAGTTGAGTTTCCTTCACTGACATTGCAGCCTGGGCTGACGGGAGATGACACTGACTAAAATTTGAGGGGATTTTATAGTGAAGTGAGTAAGCTCCCAAATAATAACTATGAATAATTGAAGTTATTTTATTCATTTAATAAGCAGGAGAATTTTTAACAATAGCTTTGTTGGAGTATAGGAGAAATAATACGCAACATTTCATTTACATTGCTTGCAGGTTTTTTCTTAAACTTTTCATTTGTTGTTTGTGTACTGCGCACACGTGTTTGTGTGTGTGTGTGTGTGTGTGTGTGTGTGTGTGTGCTTGCACGTGCAAGCACCACAGTTTGTCTGTGGAGATCAGAGGCAAATTTTCAGTTAGTTCTCTCCCTTCATCTTTCTGTGGATCCTTAGGAATTGAACTCAGTTCTTTTTTTTTTTTTAATTTTATTTTATTTTATTTTTTTAATTTACATTCCAAATCACTTCCCCTTTCCCGTTTCCTCCCTCCCCGAAAGTCCCATAAGCCCCCTTCCCTCCCTCTTTTCTCCGTTCAACCCCCTCTCATTACTCTGTCCTGGCGTTCCCCTACATCCAGTCTTTCCAGGACCAGGGGTCTCTCCTTCCATCTTTTTAGAAATCTATTGATATGCTGATTGTGTCTAGGGTATTCTGAGATTCTGGGTCAATATCCCCTTATCAGTGACTTCATACCATGTGTGATCTTTTGTGATTGGGTTACCTCACTAAGGATGATATTTTCAAGTTCTGACCATTTGCCTAGGAATTTCGTGAATTCATTGTTTTTAATTGCAGAGTAGTATTCCATTGTGTAAATATACCACATCTTCTGAATCCATTCCTCCGTTGAGGGACATCTGGGTTCTTTCCAGCTTCTGGCTATTATAAATAAGGCTGCTATGAATATAGTGGAGCATGTGTCCTTATTGCATGCAGGTAAAGTCTCTGGGTATATGCCCAGGAGTGGTATAGCCGGATCCTCCGGAAGTGTCATGCCCAGTTTTCTGAGGAGCCGCCAGACTGCTTTCCAGAGTGGTTGTACCAGCCTGCAATTCCACCAGCAGTGGAGGAGTGTTCCTCTTTCTCCACATCCTCGCCAACAACTGCTGTCTCCTGTGTTTTTGATCTTAGCCATCCTGACTGGTGTGAGATGGAATCTCAGGGTTGTTTTGATTTGCATTTCCCTAATGACTAAGGATGATGAACATCTCTTTAGGTGCTTCTCAGCCATTAGATATTCTTCAGGTGAGAACTCTTTGTGTAGCTCTGTACCCCATTTTTTAATAGGGTTACTTGCCTCTCTGAAGTTTAACTTCTTGAGTTCTTTGTATATCTTGGATATTAGCCCTCTGTCGGATGTAAGGTTGGTAAAGATCATTTCCCAGTTAGTTGGTTGCCGCTTTGTCTTTTTGACGGTGTCTTTTGCCTTGCAAAAACTTTGTAATTTAATGAGGTCCCATTTGTCTATTCTTGATCTTAGAGTATAAGCTATTGGAGTTCTGTTCAGGAAATTCTCCCCTGTGCCCATATGTTCAAGGTTCTTCCCTAGTTTCCCTTCTATTAGTTTCAGTGTGTCTGGTTTTATGTGGAGATCTTTGATCCACTTAGAATTGAGCTTAGTGCAAGGAGATAAGAATGGGTCAATTTGCATTCTTCTGCATGTTGACCTCCAGTTGAGCCAGCACCATTTGTTGAAAAGGCTATCTTTTTTCCACTGGATGGTTTTAGCTCCTTTGTCAAAGATCAAGTGACCATAGGAGTGTGGATTCATTTCTGGGTCTTCAATTCTGTTCCATTGATCTACATGTCTGTTACTGTACCAATACCATGCAGTTTTTAACACTATTG
The DNA here is from genome assembly GCA_036184795.1 of Tokudaia tokunoshimensis. NCBI lineage: Eukaryota > Metazoa > Chordata > Mammalia > Rodentia > Muridae > Tokudaia > Tokudaia tokunoshimensis. The sequence continues at coordinate 143,480,781 of BTHU01000002.1, read as the reverse complement.
CTCTGTAGTACAGCTTGAGGTCCGGGATACTGATTCCCCCAGAGGTTCTTTTACTCTTGAGAATAGTTTTAGCTATTCTGGGTTTTCTGTTATTCCAGATGAATTTTTGAATTGCTCTTTCTAACTCTATGAAGAATTGAGTTGGGATTTTGATGGGGATTGCATTGAATCTGTGTATTACTTTTGGTAAGATGCTCATTTTTACTATATTAATCCTGCCAATCCATGAGCATGGCAGATTTTTCCATCTTCTGAGGTCTTCTTCAATTTCTTTCTTCAGAGACTTGAAGTTCTTGTCATACAGATCTTTCACTTGTTTGGTTAGCGTCACGCCAAGATACTTAATATGGTTTGTGGCTATCGTAAAGGGTATTATTTCTCTTACTTCTTTCTCAGCCTGCTTATCCTTTGAGTATAGGAAGGCTTCTGACTTGCTTGAGTTGATTTTATATCCGGCCACTTTGCTGAAGTCGTTTATCAGCTGTAGGAGTTCTCTGGTGGAGTTCTTTGGGTCGCTTATGTATACTATCATATCGTCTGCAAATAGTGATAGTTTGACTTCTTCCTTTCCAATTTGTATCCCTTTGACCTCTTTTTCTTGTCTAATTGCTCTAGCTAGAACTTCAAGTACTATATTGAAAAGATATGGAGAGAGAGGGCAGCTTTGTCTAGTCCCTGATTTTAGTGGGATTGCTTCAAGTTTCTCTCCGTTTAGATTGATGCTGGCTACTGGTTTGCTGTAAATTGCTTTTACTATGTTAAATATGGGCCTTGAATTCCTGATCTTTCCAAGACCTTTAGCATGAAAGGATGCTGAATTTTGTCAAATGCTTTCTCAGCATCTAATGAGATGACCATGTGGTTTTTTTCTTTGAGATTGTTTATGTAGTGGATTACATTGATGGATTTCCTTATATTGAACCATCCCTGCATCCCTGGGATGAAGCCTACTTGATCGTGGTGAATGATCGTTTTGATGTGTTCTTGGATTTGGTTGGCAAGAATTTTATTGAGTATTTTTGCATCGATATTCATAAGAGAGATTGGCCTGAGATTCTCTTTCTTTGTCGGATCTTTGTGTGCTTTTGGTATTAGTGTAATTGTGGCTTCATAGAACGAGTTGGGTAGTGTTCCTTCTGTTTCTATTTTGTGGAACAGTTTGAAGAGTATTGGTGTTAGGTCTTCTTTGAAGGTCTGATAGAATTCTGCACTAAAACCATCTGGACCTGTGCTTTTTTTGGTTGGAAGACTTCCAATGACAACTTCTATTTCTTCAGGGGTTATAGGACGGTTTAGATGGTCTATTTGATCCTGATTTAATTTTGGTACTTGGTATCTGTCAAGGAAATTGTCCATTTCCTCAAGATTTTCTAGTTGTGTTGAATACAGGTTTTTGTAGTAGGATCTGATGATTTTTTGAATTTCCTCAGTTTCTGTTGTTATCTCTCCCTTTTCGTTTCTGATTTTATTAATTTGGATACTATCTCTGTGCCCTCTGGTTAGTCTGGCTAAGGGCTTATCTATCTTGTTGATTTTCTCAAAGAACCAACTCCTCGTTTTGTTGATTCTTTGTATGGTTTTATTTGTTTCTACTTGATTGATTTCAGCCCTGAGTTTGATGATTTCCTGCCTTCTACTCCTCTTTGGTGTATTTGCTTCTTTTTGTTCCAGGGCTTTCAGGTGTGCCATTAAGCTGTTAGTGTATGCTGTCTCCCGTTTCTTTTTGGCGGCACTCAGGGCTATGAATTTTCCTCTTAGCACTGCTTTCATTGTGTCCCATAAGTTAGGGTATGTTGTGCCTTCATTTTCATTAACTTTCAAAAAGTCTTTGATTTCTTTCTTTATTTCCACCTTGACCAAGTTATCATTGAGTAGAGCATTGTTCAGCCTCCATGTGTACATGGGTTTTCTTTTGTTTTTGTTGCCATTGAAGACCACCCTTATTCCATAGTGATCTGATAGGAGGCATGGGATTATTTCTATCTTCTTGAATCTGTTGAGGTCTGATTTGTGACCAATTATATGGTCAATTTTGGAGAAGGTACCATGAGGAGCTGAGAAGAAGGTGTATTCTTTAGCTCTAGGATGAAATGTTCTATATATATCAGTTAGTTCCATTTGGTCCAAGGCTTCAATTAGATTCACTGTGTCCCTGTTTAGTTTCTGCTTTCCTGAACGATCCATTTCAGAGAGCGGGGTGTTGAAGTCACCCACTATTATTGTGTGCGGTGCGATGTGTGCTTTGAGTTTTAGTAAAGTTTCTTTTACGAATGAGGGTGCCCTTGCATTTGGAGCATAGATATTCAGGATTGAGAGTTCTTGATGGTGGATTTTTCCCTTGATCAGTATGTAGTGTCCTTCTGTGTCTTTTTTGATGACTTTGGGTTGAAAATCAATTTTATCCGATATTAGGATGGCTACTCCACCTCGTTTCTTGGGGCCATTTGCTTGTAAAATTGTTTTCCAGCCTTTTACTCTGAGGTAGTGTTTGTCTTTGACACTGAGGTGCGTTTCCTGCATGCAGCAAAATGCTGGGTCCTGTTTACGTATCCAGTCTGCTAGTCTATGTCTTTTAATTGGGGAATTGAGACCATTGATATTAAGAGAGATTAAGGCATAGTGATTATTGCCATCTGCCATTCTTGACGCTATCTTTATGTTTGAGTGGTTATCTACTTTTGGGTTTGATTCAAGAAGGTTATTATCTCATTTTTTCCAGGGTGTTGTTTCTCTCCCTGTATTGGAGGTTTCCACCTATTATCCGTTGCAGGGCTGGATTTGTGGAAAGATATTGTGAAAATTTGGTTTTATCATGGAATATCTTGGTCTCTCCATCTATGGTGATTGAGAGTTTTGCTGGGTAGAGTAGTCTAGGCTGGCATTTGTGCTGTCTTAGTGTCTGCATGAGATCTGCCCAGGATCTTCTGGCTTTCATAGTCTCTGGTGAGAAGTCTGATGTGATTCGGATAGGTCTTCCTTTGTATGTTACTTGGCCCTTTTCTCTTACTGCATTTAGTATTCTTTCTTTGTTTAGAACATTCGGTGTTTTGATTATTATGTGACGGGAGGTATTTCTGTTCTGGTCCAGTCTGTTTGGAGTTCTGTAGGCTTCTTGTACGTTCATCGGCATCTCTCTCTTTAAGTTAGGGAAGTTTTCCTCCATAATTTTGTTGAAGATGTTTACTGGCCCTTTAAGTTGCAAATCTTCACTCTCATCTATACCTATAATCCTTAGGTTTGGTCTTCTCATTGTGTCCTGGATTTCCTGGATGTTTTGGGTTACGCGTTTTTTGCATTTTGCATTTTCTTTGACTGTTGAGTCGATGCTTTCTATGGAATCTTCAGCACCTGAGATTCTTTCTTCCATCTCTTGTATTCTATTGTTGATGTTTGCATCTATGACTCCTGATTTCTTCCCAAGGTTTTCTATCTCCAAAGTTGTCTCCCTTTGTGATTTCTTAGTTGTTTCTACTTCCTTTTTTAGTTCCTGGATGGATTTGCTGAGATCCTTCACTTGTTTGTTTGTATTTTCCTGTATTTCTTTAAGGTATTTTTGCATTACCTCTTTCAGGATTTCTTCCTGATGACCCACGTTCTCCTGCATTTCTCTGAGCGATTTTTGTGTTTCCTCCTCATGGGATTCCATCTGTTGATCCATCGTCTCCTGCATTTCTTTAAGCAGTTCTCGTGTTTCCTTTGTAAGGGCATCTAACCGTTGATTCATTTCTTTAAGCAATTTTTGTGTTGCCTCCTTATGGGCATCCGTCTGTTGACCCATATTCTTCTGCATTTCTTTATGCAAATTTCGTGATTCCTTTGTGAGTGCATCTACCCGTTGATTCATCTCGTTAAGCGATTTTTGTGTTGTCTCCTTGTGCGCCTCCATCTTTTGATCCATGTTCTCCCGCATTTCTCTAAGCGATTTTTGTGTTTCCTTTGTAAGGGCTTCTAACCGTTGATTCATGGTCTCCTGTAACTCTTTATGAGATTTATTTGTGTCCTTCTTGTGATCCTCTAATAGCATCATGAGAAGTGATTTTAAATCCAGATCTTGTCTTTCGGGTGTGGTGGGGTATCCAGGACTTGCTGCTGTTGGAGAGTTGGGTTCGGATGGTCCCACATTACTTTGATTACTGTTAGTAACATTCCTACGTTTGCCTTTTGCCATCTGGATACCTCTGGTGTTAGTTGGTCCTGCTGCCACTGGCTGTTGGTTGGACCTCCTGTGAGCCTGCAAAGCTATTTCTGCCCCCCCTGGATTACCAGGATTCCCCTGGCACCGATTTCTGGGGCCTGCCTGCTCCTGAGTGACTTTGGAGCCCTAATGTGCTTTGCCCCAAGTGATCTTATATTGGGGAGGCCTTGGACATCTAAAGGCTCAGCCTAGTGGATTCCTGGAGCAGAGGTCGCCAAAGGGAGGCTGGCAGGCTCCTGCCCTGTGCAGGGGTGTGTGATCTCTCCTGGGGGGGGGAGGGGGCATCCCTCTGCCAGGCAGAAGTCCCACAGCAGAGCTGGCGCGCTGGTCACTGCAGATCAGCCCAGCACCTGGGAGCAGGTTACACACAAGCTGCCTGAACCCGAAGCGATATTATGCCTGTCTGTCTCTGAGCCTGGCGGTCCCAACTACCTGGTCACTGGAGCAAAGATGGCGGAGGGCACTCTCCGTGGTGCCGCTCACCCTGTGGTCACGATGGCCCGCCGATCTGGCACCCAGACGACCACAGCGCCAACCCGCCCTCGGGCACAGACGGAAGCCCCAACAGGCCGTGTCCCAAGTGATGTTATATTGGGGGGAGAGCCTGGGTACCGGTCTCTCCAGCGCAGTCCGCGGGAACAGAGGTCGCGGAAGGGAAGCTGGCAGGCTCCCTCCCTGCGCGGGCTGAACTCAGTTCTTTAGACTCATGGGAGAAGCAGCTTTATAACCCCTTGAGGGCATCTCTGTTCCCAACTCCTGTTAGACGTAGCCCAGGCTAGCCTTGAATTGATTGAATAGCTGAACTGAGGCTGACCTTGAAGCCCTGATCCTCTTTACCTACCTTGCAGTAGGATTACAGGGTTGAGCAGGCATGTCCAGCAGGGCTGACATTTGTAATGAAAGAAGTGGAGATTCTTTTAATATACAGATTTCTACTCTAGTAACTTGATATATTTGTAGAGGAAGAATGAAAAATTAGAAGCTGAGGTTTTAGTTCAGCACTCCAAAAACAAAACAAAAAAAGTTGGAATTGAACATCATTCTAAGGCAGATTGATATTCTAGAGGTGGAGAGTGCCTGCGCTTTCAGTGTTTTTTTGGGCAGGAATGCTAACTATTTAAGAGCTTTCCTGAGAGTGGTAGCCCGAGTGCTGCCATTTCAAAGTCTGCTGGTTGTATGCTGTGATTTTTGACTTCTCTTCCCTCAAAATCCCTCTCTTCAATTCCCTTAATGGTTACAGCCAAAAACACCGATGATGTGGTAGTTCGAATAGGTATGCCCTTCCCCACCCCATAGACTCATGTGTTTAAATGCTTGGCCCATAGGGAATGGTACTATTATGATGTGTGGCCTTGTTGGAGGAAGTGTGTCACTGTGAAGGCAGTTTTGAGGTCTTATACATGTTCAAGTTATACCCAGTGTTCAGACAGTCTCCTCCTGGCTGATTTGAATCAAGATATCTGCCTGGACACTGCCATGATGATAATGGACTGAACCTCTGTAACTGTAAGCTAGCCCCAATTAAATGTTTTCTTTTATAAGAGTTGCCCTGGTCAGGGTACCCCTTCACAGCAATAAAACCCTAACTGTGACAGATGGTAAAAATATGAATGTGTTACTTTCCACAATTTTGTGGGGATGAGGTGGATTCTTCTTTCCAAGGCAGTAACTGGCCTGCAGGGGTGACTGAAAAGAGCAATTAGATTCAAAGACTAGTTGGTACCAGTCCCTGGGGCTTCCTGGTTGGCAGAGCCTTGGTTCTCTTCTGCACAGTATCTCCACCTGGCTCCCTTGGGCATCTGAGAGCATTACTGTGCATTAAAGGGACAGCTGTGTGCATGAGATGCAGGTTCCCTTAAAGCTCAGCCTCAGGACCCAAGTAAGTCATAGTCGGGTCCAATCAATGGGAAAGAGAAGGGCCATCTAGCTCTCCTTGGGAGAAAGAGAGCCAAATGCACAGTTAGTTTTGGTCCAGCAGAGAGCCTGGTAGGTTAAGCTGACTCTTTTCAACAGACTAGGGCTAAGTGCCAAAATTGGAATATTTGTATCTTGCCTCTTCTCTGAAACCAAATTCACCTCTTTCCATAATTCTGAAGGAAACTGTTAACAAGAACCTCTTTGTCGTACAATAAAAGGAACATTTTAGTATTATTTCCCTTAGCATTAGGCACTGCTAGCTGCAACCCATATCTTTAAATAGCCTCTCCTCTTGACATCTATGTTAATTATGTCTTGTAACAAAAGTACCTAGTATAAACTGATTTTCTTTCTCTGTCTCTCTGTGTCTCTGTCTGTGTCTCTGTGTCTCCCTCTCCCTCTCTCTCTCTGATAGTGTTTCTTTGTGTATCCTTGGCTTTCTTAGAACTCTTTGTAGATCAGGTTGGCTTTGAACTCCCATAGATCTGCCTGAGCTCTGGGATTTGGGATCGAAGGTTTGTGCCCTCATACCCAGGTGGCATAAGGAATTTAATGGATAATGGGCATGGTAGCTCATGTGTTTAAACCTCAGCACTCAAGAGGCAGAGATAGGTGGCTCTCTGTGAATTTGAGGCCAGTCTGGTCTCGGTAGTAAATTTCAGGACAGCTATCACATGAGTTCATTCTCTTAATTCCCTTCCCGTATTGCTTTTATTTTTTCTTTCATCTATTTTTTTCCTTCTGTTTTGTTTTTCAATACAGTTTTTCCCCCTTGAACGTCTTGGCTCTCCTAGTACTTGCTTTGTAGACCAGGCTGGCCTTGAATTTACAGATCTGCCTGCCTCTATTTCCCAAGTTCTGGTATCAACGGAGTGCCCGCCACCTCCTAGATCATCTTATTTCTAAATGTTGGGAAATTTCATGGTTCTGTTTGCAGCCTCTTTTCTGTCTCTGCTGTGGCAGGAGGCTCAACTCCAAGCTTCCTGCTGGGGCGACATTCGAATGCTGAGCTACATCCACAATCTTTTCTCTCATTTAGTGGCCCCATCTCCGGACCGCTTTTCATTCTTTTTCCTTGATTAGTGTGCTCTGTGGCTGCGTTTGCCATTTGGGCCTTTGCACCCAGCTATACCCCAGTCTCAACTGGCTTTAGAGCTGAATGCACTGTAGTACTTCTTTACCATGAGCAGGCTCGTTGAAGCAGAGAAGGGAAAGTTAGAGAGGCATGTCCTACGTTAAGCTCCCAGAGAGGCCTACCCAGATAATTAGTCACCCTTCTCCCCCCATCTTCCACAGGCTACCCTCCAAATCAGGATGTCATCAACTAGGCTGTAGAACCTTGGTCTGCTAAAACCCATACTAAGAAAATGGAGCCTTGTTGTGCATGTCTTGAATCCCAGCACTCAGGAGGCAGAGGCAGGTGGATCTTTGTGAATTCCAGGGAAGCCCGGTCTATGAAGCCGTTCTAGAACAACTAGAGCTGTTACACAGGGAAACTCTCAAAACAATAACAATAACAAAAACCAAACCAAAACAAAAAACAAGAAAATGGAGTCTCCTGTTCTGCCCATCTCCTCAAAATTAGCTTGAGTTTGCTGTTGTCAGCAGGGTCTCAATTTGCAGTTTGGATTGCATTGGAACTTGCTGTGTCGATAGATTCACATTTGGGGCTGGCCTCAAATGGACAAGATCCACCTCGCTCTGCCTCACTGGTGCTGAGATAAAATCTGCATCACCTTGACCAAACAGTTTGAAATATTTTTCTTTTAAAAAAGATTTGTTTATATATAACATTTATTACAGATACAGCATTCTGCCTGCAGGCAGCACCAGATCTTATTATAGGTGGCTATAAGCTACAATGTGGTTGCTGGGAATTGAACTCAGGACCTCTGGAAGAGCAGCCAATGCTCTTAACCTCTGAGTCATCTCTCCAGCCCACAGCTTGAAGTGTTAGTTCTGGTCTCATGCTGAAACTGGAAGGCAGGGTCTTATAGATGTAGCAGAAATGAGGCCAAGCCACATTTCTTCACAAGACAGTTGAGTTTCCTTCACTGACATTGCAGCCTGTGCTGACGGGAGATGACACTGACTAAAATTTGAGGGGAGGGAGTCATCACCTTGTCTTCCATAGATATTGTGACTTTATGATAGGGTAGAGGGAGGTACTTTCCATGCCTGAGTTGTCAAGACGCACAAAAGTAGGGCAGAACAAACACCTGCTCCTGTGGGCAGCACGCCGCATTAACACTGTTGTATAGTCTTGGATAAAACATCTTTCAAGTGATCAACATGTTTCTATGAGGAACATAGCAGTCTGACTCAAACATTGAGTCAGCAAAGGGAACAGACATCATAAGACCAAGATACCAATCGTTTTGTCCTGTTTTAGCTTCCATCAGATATGTGTACTCTTCCAGAAAAAAGATACTTTGATTTGCGTTTGAGACAAGGTGTTGTAATATGGCCCAAGGCTAGTCCGACATTCAAAGTCCTGCTGCTTCTGCCTCTGGATTGCCAGGGTTATAGCTGCTTCTGCCTCTGGATTGCCAGGGTTATAGTCTTGTGCTGCTACCTCCTGCCCAGGAATTGGTGCTTTTGCCAAAAGTAGCCTTCAAGTTTTGCTAAATTTAACACTTTTTCTTTTTAAATCCTATTCAGATGACCTTCAAAACTTCTCATCTACCACACCATGGTGGCTCATGCCTTTAATCCCACTTCTGAGCAAAGCCAGGAGTATCTCTGAGTTCCTGGACAGCCTGGCCTATACAGAGAAGCCCTGTCTCAAAAAACAAAATAAAATAAAACAACTTAACATCTATCCATTGTTATTTTCTCCATTCACTTTGAAATCTCCTGTTGCAGTAAATCACCAACCCTAATACACCCCTTGCAAAGAACACACAACACAGTTATAATATTTATAAGCTGCATGCCTAGATTGGGCAGATATACCACTGCACTACTCTATTCCCCAGCTATGAGATCCTTTGTCACCATTTGCAGCTTCTCTAGGTCACGTGGTTCTGCTCCATTTTCTTCCTCGTCTTCCTCTATCTCCTATCTCTCCTTCTCCCCTCTCTGAAACCTCCAGCTCTACCTTACCCTTCCACTGCCCAATCACAGGCTCTAGTCTTTATTTGACCAGTTAAATGGGGAGAAGGTTCACATGAAACCACCTGAGTATGTGATCCACTCCTTGTCAGGGCAGCCCCTCTTGAAGAAGTAGAATTAATACCAAAATACAAACAGCACCAGGGCAAACCACAATCTTCCTCATCTTTGCTCCTAGTACAAAGTAAAAAACATTCAACTCTCTTTAGCACTAATTGATTTAAGTTACTCTCTGGTTTGAAATCCACGAAGACAGATGGGTGTGGTGGGACACATCTTTGTCCCAGCACTTGAGAAGTAGAAGCAGGCAGAGCTCAAGGCCAACCTTATCTACATAGTGAGTTTCAGGCCAGCTAAGACCCTGTCTCAAAAATCAAATCGAATACCCAAATAGATAGAACCCCAAACTGTAAAGCCTCACCATTATCCATAGGATATGGACAAAATCCCTCCTAAGCAGTCCATAGATCCACAATATTTTTACTTCACATTCAAAATTTGAAACTATCTAAAACGAAACTCTAAAAGCCCTAAACTTAGAGGCTGCAAAAATGACTTAGCCATTAAGAGTACTGGCTGCTTTTGCAAATGACCTGGGCTTGATTCCTTGAACCTAGAGGGTGGCTCACAGCCCTTCATAACCCCAGTTCAAGGGTATCTATCAGATATGTATATGATGCACATATGGGCATGTATGCAAAACATTTATATACATAAAGTAAAACCAAATAAATCTAAGTATACTCCGTACAAACTCTCTTATGCTTCTATACCATCCTAAACACCCCTGGCTCACTTGTCAGTAACTAACTTATTCAAGTTTCTCTTCCCCCTCACTTCTCAGGGACAAAAATGGCCTTGAATTCCTCTTTTTTTTTGAGATGATTGGCTTTTCTTTGTTCTGCCCAGGCTTTGATTGGCTTGGAACTCCCTGTAGAGACCAGGGTGACCTTAAATTCTCTCTCTCTCTCTCTCTCTCTCTCACACACACACACACACACACACACATCTGCCTCTGCTTAGATTAATAGCTTGACTATTACAGCCTATTGACCTTGTAGTCTTGATTCCTACCCCCCCCCCTCCACTTTTCCAGTGCTTACAGGAATGAATTACTTCACGAAACTGCAACCTCCTAGTCGGTCTCTATGCTGGAGACTAAACTCTTGAGTATCGTATCTGCTGGTACTGCCCAGTAGGTCCTGGGACTGTGCAGGCAGGCACATTCTAGCCTGTGGCTAATTTCTACCTTTTCTTTATAACTCCCTTGGGTAATAGAACTTTTTCAATTACTTTCCCAAAAAAAAAAAAACCCATTTACAAATGTGAGCTTACTATAGACAAATGTCTTGTCCAATGTAGATACTCCAAACCTAAGAGCTCACAAATTTTGTGCACCCCAAAGACGCTGTGGATGTGGTAGTGCATCCTGGTGATCCTGGATCTGGTTGGGCCAAGGAGGGGGGCAGGCAAACAAAAGGTACATTGAATAAATATGAAGGGATGGGACTCATTAAGGGAGGGATTTGTAATGTAATGGCGGGACTGGAAGGAGAAGAGGGAGGGGGGCTGTGATCAGAATGTAAAGTGAATAAAAACAAAAGATTGAAAAAAAAGCATGAAATAGTAAGTATATCTTGTTTTTTATGCCTAAAATCCTTGAAAGTTCACGAGTGTTGATAGTATCTTCTGTCATTTATAATAAGCTCCTGATCTTGCCCAAGGTTCACTCCTAGATTTATGCTAATGAGATTATAGAGCGCCTGAGGCAAGAAAACCTTAGTTCTTGCAATGTCTTAGAGGTTAGGGTTGGGATTTGTAGACTCACCCATAGGCTTCCAGGAATCTGGAAAGAAAAGCTCAGGAGCCTATAAATTCCAGGTTGGTCCTGTCTGCCTTCAAAGAGGTTGGTACAAACCAGCAGACGAGGTTTGTGATCCTGACTCTGCCAGAACCCAGCCTGCCCTGCGCCCAGCCTGCCCTGCAGACCTCTCCATTAAACTGGTCATCTTTGAGAGAGCTGCACTAAGCCGGCGAGTGAAGTCTTCTTTGTAAGTTCTGTGAGAATGGTAGCAAATTATCAAAGATAAGGGAGTCCCAAATACATCTGGCTAGTCAGGAAGACCAGAGATCTGGCCTTGTGTTATCTGAAGAGGTGAAAAAGTCTAGGAACTGAACCAATAACTGGTGGGATCTAACCCTTAACTCAGGTAGATAAGGTTGGTATCAAATTGTAGGACACCCGGTTGATGGAAATTGGTGTGAAAAATAGAACATCGCACATCTGATGCCAAGTATTTTGTGTGAGACTAGGTATATTGGGAGGACGCTGTAATATCAAAGACAGAAAACAGGACTTTAAGGGTAATTCACAGCTACGTGAGTTTGAGGCCAGCCTAGATGGCAAGACAGTCAGTAAAGGTGAGATCCCCCTGGAATTGGAGTAATGGATGATTGTGATTCAGCATTTAGGTTCTGGGAATGAAATCCTGTTGCTCCGGAAAAGCGGAGAGTCCTCTGAATCAACAGGCATCTCTATAGCCTAGAGTCCTTTTCTTTTCTTTTTTCTTTTCTTTCCTTTCCCTTCCTTTTCTTTTCTTTTCCTCCTTTTCGCCCCCATCCTCTTCTTTCCTTTGAGACAGGGCTTCTCTGTGTAGCTCTGACTGTCCTGGAACTCACTTTGTAGAACAGGCTGGCTTCAAACGCAGAGATCTTCCTGCCTCTGCCTCCCTAGTGCTGGGTAGGGGTGGTACATGCCTTTAATCCCAACAACCTGGGAGGCCAAGGCCAGGGGATCTCTGACTTTGAGGCCAGTCTGGTCTATGGATGGAGTTCCAGGACAGCCAGGGTGGGTACAGAGAAACCCTGTCTGGGGAAGAAAAAAAGGAGTACCACCATCTGGCATCTCGCAACAAGAAGAAAGAATGCTATTAGTTATGTTTGACAGATGATTAAGAAGATGAATATAGAATGCAGTATTGAATCCAAAGTAGACTTAAGGAAGATTGTATAGAAGACTTGAGAATCAGTTATAAAAGTCAGTTCATCAAAGTTGCCTAGTGAATGATGGATCTTCCATCTTCCTTTTTCCTTTTCTTCCTCCTCCTTCCCTTCTTTTCCATTTTGTTTAGAAACCTTTTATCTTTTTTTTCCCCCCAGAAACAGGGTTTCTCTGTGTAGCCCTGGCTGTCCTGGAACTTATTCTGTAGACCAGGCTAGTCTTGAACTCAGAAATCTGCCTGCCTCTGCCTCCCAAGTGCTGGGATTAAAGGTGTGTGCCACCACTGCCCAACTCTTTATCTTTTTTAAATGTTTGTGTCTGAGTGTGGAGATCAAATGGTTACGTCATGGAATTTATTTCTCTTCCACATGAGTTCCAGAGACTGAATTCAGGTCCCCAGGCTTAGAGGCACATGCCTTTACCCTCACTGCTCCTCAACGTTATTATCGCTTTGAGACAGGGTCTCATGTAGCCTAGCTTGGCCTTCAATGTGTAGCCAAAGATGACCAGGAATGCCTGGACCTCCTGCATCTATCTTCCATGTTTTGGGTTTTCTCCTTGATGCAGGAATTCTGGTCCAACGCCAGCACAATGCAAATGAAGGATCTTAATTTAGCGGGATGTGGAGTCTGTTCTGCTCAGGTGTGCAGGCTTCCCTCCTTGACAGTGTGGTTTGTCAGTGTGCAGGCTTCCCTCCTTGACAGTGTGGTTTGTCAGTGTGCAGGCTTCCCTCCTTGAAAGTGTGCTTTCTCAGTGTGCAGGCTTCCCTCCTTGACAGTGTGCTTTCTCAGAGACTTTGAGCAGATGTCTGAATCCCCCCAGGACATGGTAAACACAGATCTTGCCAGATAAATACAATATGATCAGTTCAATGAATTTCAGATAAATAGGTAATTTTTGAGACTATGTCTCAAGTACTGTAGTGTCTGAGATATCATCTTTATCTGAGACCAAATGTACCTTCCTGCCACGCATCAGTAAACTCCTTTAGATTAGTGTTTTCACTCTCCCTTGAGGCACGTACTTGTGATGATTATCTAGTTTGTCTTTTTAGGAAATTTCAAAATACATAATCGTATTAGAGGATTTTTTTTTCTTACTTACTAATTCTCCTATTAGCCTCACAGACAAAAATCTCAGGAGAATATTCATAATCGTTCACACGTTCCACTCTTTTGTTTCTCTTTAATTTTTACACCCGCCTTGCCTTTCTTTTTTCTTTTTTTTTTTAATCCACAGCTCATGACCACCACCTTGTGGACAGAGGTGGTATCTCTCTTCCTCCAGAATTAAATATTTAATTTTTATGTAGGTGTTTGTGTGAATGGATAACGTGAGTGCTAGGTACTAAATTCAGGGGCTGGGTACTGAACTGGGGTTCTCTGCAAGAGCAGGAAGTGCTCCTAACCCCCAGCCATCTCTAGCCCACCCTCACACCTTACTAGAGATAGAATTCAGGGCCTTGCATACCTAAGGCAAATGTTCTGTCACTGAGCCATGTCACCAGCTCCCTTCTCCTCTGGAGACAGGGTCTTATGCAGCCCAGGCTGACCTGGACCTTACTATAAGGCTGAAGAGGACCTTGAATTTTTGATTCCCTTCCCTCGACCTTTTTACAGGTGTATATCAGCGCTGGGGACTGAACTCAGTGCCTCCTCAGTGCTGAATAACCTTTACCACGGAAAGGACTACACCCTCCTTTTGTATGTCTTAAAATTTTGGGATGGAGGTTACACTAACTTGCCCAGGTTGACTCTGACCTCACTCTGTAATTCAGACAAGCCTTGAGGTTTTGCTCCTCTTACCTCAGTCTCCTGTGTAGCTGGGATTTCTGGCCTGCACCAGGCTGACCACTGGACCCAGCTGTTTTTCTGGTTTTACCCAAATAATCTCAATACTGTGAACTTTCTATCAGGGCACTCTCTCCCTCTGCTTTTATCTTTCCAACTGCATGCTTTCTTCCTTCTGCTCTTCCCCCACCATACCCCCTGTCCCCCACCTCCTAGTGCTCTTTAATAAAGTAAAAGCTAAAGAAATAAGCCAGAGCAGATTCTGTTTGGGACTATCCTTTTGCTAGATTAAGTTCTTGGTCTGGGCAAAAGGAACTTTGAGAAACTATTGCCTTGCTTGAGTATTTGTCGGGAGATTGATGGATGGCAGGCAGTTAGAACTTGGGGGAGCAGAGCCACTGCCAGGCGACTGAGAGGGGAGGAGGTGTCTGGAAGAGCGAGCCAGTCAGGACGGCTTAGGGAAGGGGTGGAGAAGCCTGTGTTTGCAGCCGGCAAAGACCCTTCTGCAGACATTGTGCCTTTGTGAGCTGACTGCAGAGGCCTTGTGTAGGCAACGTGTATTCGAATGTATCCGTTGTTTCTTTCCGATCATGGGTCTGTATGAACTGCTGACCGAAAAAAAAAAAACAGGACTGGATTGTTGAAAAGATTTTGCAGTCCGAGGGCTTGTTTGTGGTTGTGTGGTATGTGTGACTGGCTGTTTGCCAAATGTGCTGTTACTGGTTCCAGCTCTCTCTGAAAAGTTTAGTGGCCGGCTAACAGATTAAGCCAAGACACAACAAAGTCAGAATTTAGAAGAAAATACAGGAGGCAATGTGAGGCAGAAACAGAAGCTGGCCCAAGAAGAGAAAGAAGAACAGGAGACTTAGAAAGGGGGGCGAGAAGGCAGATGATAAATAACAAATCCCGTCCTTAGGAAGGGGAGACGTTTCCATGGGGGAGGTAATGAAAAGCTTGCATAGGACAGCTCAGGTTTTCTAACTTGGGGGTTGGAGGGATTCATCTCCCTCCTTTCTTTCTTTTTTTCTTTCTTTCTTTCTTTTTCTTTCTTTCTTGTCTTGCTTTATCTTGAAACGTAGCTATTCTGTATATCTTGGTTTTTAAAGAGTGTTTAAAGTCTTAACTATTCTGAAAAGAGTATAAATGGTTCTTTGTTTGTTTGATTGGTCGGTTGGTTTTTTGTTTTTCAAGACAGGATTTCTCTGAGTAACAGTCCTGGCTGTCCTGGAGACCAGGCTGGCCTCTAACTCAAAAAAGATCCGCCTGCCTCTGCCTCCCAAGTGCTGGGATTAAAGGTGTGCACCATCACCTCCAGGCTAATATACAGGTTTTAGGGGATTAAAGTCTTTTGCTGGTGGTGATACCGGAGGGTGATTGGACGAAGTAGAAGGGTGTTGACTTTGATCTGTGACTCATGGAACAGGATAAAGAATTGTTTTGGTGACAGGTAATGTGTGAGGTGTATGGCTTATTTCAAAAGCAGAGATACTGAAATGTTTCCACAGTCCAGGAAGTGGCATTGCTATTACTGCCAATTTATTTAAATTTAACGGGGGCTTTCTACATCTGGAAGTTGATGTAGGTAGTCTAACACTGGACAGTAACCACATGCAGTAGACCTTTGCATGGGCAGAGAGGGGTCCTAGTTTTGCTGGGCTACCTTTTTTTTCCAGACTGCGTTTCACTTTGTAGCCCTGCCTGGCCACACGTGGACCAATCTAGTCTCGAACTCAGATCCACCTGCCTCTCCTCAGGTACTGGAAATAAAGGTGAGCTCCACCCTGCCCAGCTAGCTGCTAACTATATCCTTAAACTATCAAATTTCAACTTCTGTGGTGTCTTCCTTCCCCAGCACTTCCCCTCCATTTTAAACCTAAGACACTAGAGATCACACAATCACACCCCCAAGCTGGGTTTTGCTCTGTTCCTTCATCTGCCTCTTCTCATTCATCCACCATTTCCTAAGCTCTTCCCTTCTAGTCTCCTGTTTTTCTGGGTTATCAATTAATCCATTTTCTTCTTTTTTTTTTTTTTACCACAACTCAGCTTTTTGCAGGTTTGTCTTTCTCTCATGGCTTCCGTGGTGTCTTTGTCTCCTGTGGACTGGAATGCAGAGACAGGGAACAGTCCTGGGAGGCAGGAGAGGAAACTTCTGCTTCAACTACTTCTTCTCCTACCCAAGGCTGACTTAAAGCCATCCTGCACATCCCCTCCTCCTATGGGAGGTCTCACGTGCAGTCTCCATTTTCCCCACCTTAAGTCCCGCCCCTCCCCCCACTGACCCCGTGACATCATTCTTCACCAGCTGTGACTGTCAAGAGCACTGACCTACTTCCAGCCAGTCAGTTAGACACTAAATCCTGGTTTTTCTGCTTAACCCGTTTGGTTCCCCATGTGTCAGCAGGGCCCCTGACACCTTGAAATAGTTTATGGTCTCTGAAAAAAAAGTTTTACTTTTTATATCTGAAGAGAAAAACCATAATGATAAATGCAAGCAAATCCCCCTATGACTTAAGTGGATTTATTTTATCATTCATCAAAACAGAACCTGTACATATCTGAAGAACTATGCACTTAATTTTTGCTGAATTGTTATAGGTGATACTTAGCTAAAGGGGTTCTTTTCTCTTGTGGAAAATTTGAACGTGTACAAACTATCTTTCCCATTTAAATGCCACCATGCTTGATAACACAATTAAATTTAAAAGAAGTGAAAAAAGGGGCTGGAGAGTTGACTCGGAGGTTAAGAGCACTGACTGCTCGTCCAAAGGTCCTGAGTTCAATTCCCAGCAATCACATGGTGGCTCACAAACATCTGTAATGAGAGCTGGTGCCCTCTTCTAGCATGCCGTTGTACGTGCAGTCAGAATGCTGTATACATAATAAATAAATAAATAAATGGAAGTGAAAAAACCCCTGAAAGCATCAAGTTTGCAGTCTTTGGAGTGATAGGAAAAAGAACTGGAATAAACTCTAATTTGGCTTTGCCACTTATCAGCTGTGTGACTTTAGATAAGATACCCAACATCTCTGTGCCTTGAATTGTTTATTTGAAAAAAGATACTCAAACCCAGTAGGGTTGTTGAGACCTAAAGGACTTAATGTATATAAAAATTCTTAAGAAGATTCCACGTCCTAAAATAGGCTTGTGTGATACTGGAGACAGGGATCACTATACATTCCAGATATTTACATGGTCCTCTTGACAGGCAGAAGTCTGCACTCAGTATTTAGTGAGCTGTTATCTAACTTGTGTGCCCACAAGTTTTGGAGACATTCGTGTCCTAGCAATTCTAGCATTTCTACCCTCTGACGTTCTTTTCTTGTGGAGGCAGTCTCATATGTCTCAGGCTAGCTTCAAACAAACTTAAGATGATCCTGCTCTTCCAGCCTCCCCGTCCAGAGGACTGAGATTTCGTGGACATTTGCCACCATCTCAGTATTTCCTGTAAGCAAGGTGAGCACCACACCGGCTGAGCTCCGCCCTTGGCTCTGCTCCAATCATTTTTTATTAAAGTTTTATTTCATGAGCGTGCTATCTGCACTGCGTGAATGTTTGTGTACCACGTGTGTGCCTGGCACCCTCTGAAGGAGCCCCTCAAAACAGAGCCACAGACAATTTTAAGCCTCTATGTGGGTGCTGAGAATCGAACCCTGATTTTTCTGGACCATCAGCCAGGGCTCTTAAACACTGAGTCTTGAACCTGGGTTTCCTGAGTCCTGAGGTGACAGGTGTGTGACTTGTCAGCGGCTAATCCCATTTAGTTTTTCACCATTTAATGCACACTTGCTTTGTTTGTTGTTTTACCCAGGGCATCTTGTGGTTTAGGTTAGCCTCAAAGTCAGTAGGCAGGGGAGGGTGACCTTGAACTCAGAGGATGAACTTGACCTCTCTCCAAGCCCCGTTGGTTCTCACTTCCTGTCTGGCGTTGCATTTGCCTATTTAGGATAAAACTCCAACCGAAAGAGAAGAGAAGCTAAGAGGTAGTCAGTCAATGGATGCTGGAGTTGATCGAAAAGGAGAGGTGAAAATAAATAGCTCAATGATTATTTTTTCGAAGCTAAGGAAGTAGAAATGATCTTTAAAAAAATGAAGTAGAGCAGTGGTGAGATTTTGGGCAAACTTTCAATTCCAGTCCTTGGGAGGCGGAGGGGCAGGTCTACATAGTGAGAGCTGCTTCCAAAAGTAAATAAATAGGGAGGATTTAGACAGAACAAATCTTAGAGTGAAAGACAGGGACATGAACTTCAGCCGGAGGTGTTTCCCTCATGTTCACACACACACACACACACACACACACTGTAATGAAGTAGACTAGTACAATGATGGTGTCCCCAGTCCTTATAGGGTGCTTGATTCATCTTCATGTGTTCATTACCGTGGCCTGCTGCTGGTGAAGTAGTTGGGGCGACAGAACTGCTATAGCTGTTGAATGGTTTGAATGAATTTCTGTGTCCATCGGTGAATTGTCTACCAAGTCAGCCCTGTTTTCTTGCACCAAGTGAGAAATCATTCTCTCTCCCCCCCCCCTTTATTTGGCATTACCTCTTACTAGGAGAAAGCATGTTGCCTTTTCAAATTTCTTGACCCTATTGTTTCCCTCAAGTCTTCCAAAATTGATATACTAGAAAATACCCCCGATGAGCACCAGCAGTCAGGAGAACAGGAAATTATCACCAGTGATTTAATCTCCTCGGCTCACCTTTCTCCTGTGGGATGGGCTAGTAATATTTACTCAACCTTATGAGGTTGCTGGAGGCTCCAGTAAATGTTGAGTGCTTTCGGAAAAAAATAGCATTTTGCAAATGGTTACCTCGATCTCTTTAGCAACTTTTCTTGTGCGTACCAATCACCTGGCTTGGTTATTTTAAAAAAAATGCAAAATTGGGAATAGTTTTAGAAGCTTTAGTGGCTTAAGGGCCGCCGTAGATTTGGGGCGCGGGGGGGGGGCATCTCACAGCCAGAAGCAATTAAAGAAAGGGAGGGGGAAATCACCCCGCCAAGATTTCCGTTCTTTCAACTTTATCATTCCGTGATTCTGCGACTACGAATACGGGAGCTCTCCTTTCCTGACCCACACATCCCTTTGTGTCCGCTCTGAGCATTAGCATAGTTGGACAGAGGTGCACAGTTTAACATGCTGAAAAGGGAAAGGAGGGGTGTGTGGGCGGGGCAAGGCTTGACCAGTGTTTAGCTATTCTAACTGCGAAGTCTGCCTGGCTGGTTCTAGCCGGCTGACTCTGGCAGAGGAAATCGCAGAGAGAAGGGGTTTCAGCAGTTCCTTGTTTGCCTATGGAGGTTCTTTCTGACAGAAGGCACTCAGCACTTTTTCTCTAGCCACGTGACTTTTGCAGTTAGATGTGCCATAAAGAAAACACTTAGGTGCTGGTAGCACCCTAGGACTCAGAGAATGTATGCTACTTTGCAGCCCTTCTTTGCTATTTTGAGCCCTTCGTTTTTAATCAAATCCCAGCTTGTGTTTCCTTGTCCTGAACCTCAGAAGGAGAAGATTTGCAACAGATGGTGCCTACGGGGCACTAAGGATTTTTTTCCCCTTGTTTTACAAGCTAGGAAAAAAAAAAAAAGAAAGAAAACCCACAAATTTACTGTTGGATCGGCGTGTGTGTGTGTTTGTGTGTGTGTGTATTTGTGTGTGCCCACACATTCATATCAATATATGCAATGCAGAGAAGTAGAACCTGGAGTTAGCAGGATCTGGGTGGGTGTGGTGGTCCATGCCTGTGATCCTTACTCTTCACAGGGAGTTCGAAGCCAGCCTAGGCTGTGAAAAATCATGTTCCCCTCAAGCCAAACTAGACAATAAAACAATAAAGAGTCCAGTGTTTTGAGGCACCCCTGTAATTTCAGCACTCTGGAGGCTGAGACAAGAAGATCAGGTCAGCCTAGGTTACTTAGTAGTGAGACTAAGTCTCAACAAAAAGCAGCAACAATAAAAAAAAGGAAAGAGTAATAAGAGTTGATTGGGTTTGGGCAGAGAAGTCTTATTTGATAATAAAGAGATAATCAGAGAGATCCAATTCTGTTTGTAATATTTTTGAGGTGTACTCTAGATTCATCTTTCCTTTGACCAAGCACTTCCAAACTTACTAATGGCTTCACAGCCCAGGGCATACATTCAAATATAATTAATTGTATTACTGTCAAACATATCTAAACATATTTCTCTTTGATTGCTACTCTATTTTGGTATCAACTTGAATACTGGCCAATATTTATTGAATTCTTACTATGTTTGAGTTATGTTAAAGTGTATTAACCCTCATAACTAAGTAAAGCAGTACTAATAAGATCTTTATCTTATTGATACAAAAAAAAATGAGGTTTAGGGAATTAAACAACAGTCCCAGACAGCTAGTAAGTAAAGCTGGGGTATTAAATAAGGCTTATCTCACTCCAAGGGTATATAGTATCACCTGCATAGTACGACTTTCCAGGGGATTCAGCTTACCCTACAACCTTCAGAGCAATGTTATTCACCAGCTAGGAGGCTGGTGACCCATTGCTCCTCATAGCACTGGCCGTTCCACTAGAGAACCTGAGTTCGATTCCCAGCACCCACACTTTTCCTCACAACTATCTGTAATCTCACTGGGACTCAGGTAGTACACATGTAGGCAAAACAACCACACAAATAAAGTAAAAACAAAAACAAACCATTGGGGATAGAGTTACGCCAAGCCAAAATACTGTTTGTTTGTTTGTTTGTTTGTTTTTTTGACACAGGGTTTCTCTGTGTAGCCCTGGCTGTCCTGGAACTCACTCTGTAGACCAGGCTGGCCTTGAACTTAGAAATCTGCCTGCCTCTGCCTCCCAAGTGCTGGGATTAAAAGTGCGTGCCACCACTGCCCAGCTTGCCAAAATACTTATTTTTTTTTAAAGATTTATTTATGCCAGGCAGTGGTAGCGCATACCTTTAATCCCAGTACTTGGGAGGCAGAGGCAGGGGGATTTCTGAGTTCCAGGACAGCCAGGGCTACACAGAGAAACCCTGTCTCGAAAATCCAAAAAAAAAAAATCAAAAACGATTTATTTATTTATTATATGTAAGTACACTGTCTCTGTCTTCAGACACCCCAGAAGAGGGCATCAGATCTCATTACGGATGATTGTGGACCAACATGTGGTTGCTGGGATTTGAACTCAGGACCTTCGGAAGAGCAGTCAGTGCTCTTAACCACTGACCCATCTCTCCAGCCCACCAAAATATTTATAATGAAGTCTATTTTAAAGAAGATCTGAGATGAGAACTGTCTCATATGCCAGTTGAGAAACCTCCACGTTTGACCATTCTTAGCATTGAATCTGCAGATGGCACAGGTGGGGATTTAAGCACCATTATGTCATTCAAAAAAGTGAGATGATTACGTGCTCATCGAGCCTTTAACCACAGTTTAAAATGAGCCATATCTGCCGGGCAGTGGTGGTGCACGCCTTTAATCCCAGCACTTGGGAGGCAGAGGCAGGCGGATTTCTGAGTTCGAGGCCAGCCTGGTCTACAAAGTAAGTTCCAGGACAGCCTGGGCTACACAGAGAAACCCAGCCTCAAAAAACAAAAACAAACAAACAAACAAACAAAAAGAGCCATATCCTTAGATAAACCTGAGTCAGGGTAATCTCTACAATTCTACGAAGAAGCTCTGGGAATCCAGTTTGAGAGCCAACTGTTGTAAAGTTGGGTACCAGTTTACATGAAATGTTGACTATCTTAAGCTTAAGGGCTATACTTGTTTTATCTAACCCTCAAAGGATTTTTTTTATAAACATAAAATAGTATATTTTGCTGTTCAGATATGATTAAGGAAAACTTTCAATGGATTTAGACCAGAATTTTGGATTCTCTTTTAGAACGAAGCTTGGGGATGGGCTTTGCTTTATTTTGCAGCCTTTTCTAGGTCCCTAATGAGTACCTTGGTTCTTTTTTAATGCTAAACACATAAACTCTAAAAATTAAGACAAAAATTGTGCTTTGGCTTTTTTTTGTTTTTTTTTTAAACACTACCTTTTGTCCCGTCTGTTAGGATACATCAAAACCAATATTGTACACATTCATATCTCGCAGGGAGGGTGATTATGGTGGATAGGTAGCATTTTAAAATTGCAAGTGGCCAGTGAGTTGATAGCATTCCTACAGCTTCACCTGTACAGCCTACTTTTTTCTGGAAGGTATACAGTTACTATCAGTTGGATTCTGTTACAATAGCAAGAACAAGCTGTTCCTGCTCTGTGCAACTTCCTTCCCAAACTCACTCTCTCTCTCTCTCTCTCTCTCTCTCTCTCTCTCTCTCTCTGTGAATCTGTATGTGGCTTGTTTTTATTTGTGATCAAGTGTCCCATGATTACAAAATGCTTTTAAGAAGGCATAGGCTTTGGTAGAACATGCTTAATATCCCAGGGGACTGACTTTCAGAGCAGCTCCTTCCCGTTTCTTCCCCCCACCCCCACCCCCACCCCCTCCCTTTCTCCCTCTTCCTCTGGCCCCAGCTCGCTCCAGCCCATAGGTTTTTATTAGTTTCTCATTACGGATGGTTGTGAGCCTCCGTGTGGTTGCTGGGATTTGAACTCAAGACCTCTGGAAGAGCAGTCAGTGCTCCTAACTGCTGAGCCATCTCACCAGCCCTCCTTCCCCGTTTCTTAAGGCAGTATATCATACTTCACATTGGCTCCTCTAAATGTGTACTTTGTGAAGAGCATCACAACCTCTGCACAAAGGTTAGCTTAGGTTGCTCTCAGTGGTATAACAAAGAATAGTGTGGCCACTCATTAGCAGGCACTCCGTGCCAGGCAGTGCTATGTACAGTCTGACTTCTTTGGACTTAACCAACTGTAGATTAAAAACAATTGGAGCCGGGCGGTGGTGGCGCACGCCTTTAATCCCAGCACTTGGGAGGCAGAGGCAGGAGGATTTCTGAGTTCGAGGCCAGCCTGGTCTACAGAGTGAGTTCCAGGACAGCCAGGGCTACACAGAGAAACCCTGTCTCGAAAAAACAAACAAACAAAAAAACCAATTGGAAACATGTTCAGATGTTTTGTCCTTTGTATATTTGTTGTACTCAGTATGGCATCCTCTAGAGATGGTTTAGGATGTGTGTAGGTTCTATGCAAGCATCACCTACCATTTTATATATGTAACTTGATCATCCCTAAGAGAGTCCTAGCTCCAGTTACCATGGATATTGGAGAAACTTACTAGCTCCTTATGACAATTCTAAATAAAGTAGGTGTGGTAGCTATTCCTAGTTGTCAACTTGACTATAGCTGGAATGAACTACAATCCAGAATTGGAAGGCTCACCTGTGATCCAGATCTTGAGGTTGGAAGACACAGGTTTCTGACCTGGATCTTGACATGGAGATCTTGAGGTATAGTGGCTATGAAAAACTCAGGCTCAGGTAAGGTAGTACACCTTTAATCCCAGGAGACTGAGGCAAGGAGATCAGCCTGGGTGGGACAAAGCAAGTCCCAGATCCAGTCGTGGTGGTACACACTTTTAATCTGGGCCACACCTTCTGCTGGATCTATATATGGACATTGGAAGAATGAAGATTCAGTCTTCTTGCCAGCACATCTGTTGGAACTTTCTACAGGAGACCAGTTTAAACAACTAGCCTCGTGGGACTATTCACAGCAGCCCATCGTCGGGTTAGTTGGACTACAAGACTGTAAGTCATCACAATAAATTCCCTTAATATATAGAGACATTCATAAATTCTATAACTCTAGAGAACCCTGCCTAATACAGCAGGGAACTCCTTTTTAAAGTCACTAGGGAGGCGAAGTTTCTTCAAAAGATCACACAGGTAGCAGGAGCAGCCACCCAATGCTAGCAGTGTGTCTTCACAGTTCCACCCCAGGTTATTGCAAGGCTCTTAAAGTTTATACAATCTCTTTAAGCACACGTGGGAAGACAGAGGTTGAGCTACATCACACTTGTGGGAAGTGGGTCTTCTGGCTTGGCAGAGGTGGACAGGGGCCTTATCCTCTGAGCAATTTCACCCACCCTCTAGACCAGTGGTTTTCTTTCCTTTTCTTTTCTTTTTTCTTCTTTTGGTTTCTCTGTGTAGCCCTGGCTGTCCTGGAACTCACTCTGTAGACCAGGCTGGTCTCCAACTCAGAAATCTGCCTGTCTCTGCCTCCCAAGTGTTGGGATTTAAGGCTTGCACCACCACCACCCGGCTAGACCAGTGGTTTTCAACCTTCCTAATGCTGCGACCCTTTAATACAGTTCCTGATATTGTGGTGACCCCCAACTGTTACTTCAAAATTGTAATTTTGCTACTGTTAGGAATTGTAATGTAAATATCTGTCTTTCCATGGTTTTAGGTGACCTCCGTGAAAAGGTGGTGACTTAGAGATTGAGAACCACCTGTTCTGATGCTCTTCAGGACTCAGTGTCTGAAATCAGCAGCTATGACTATACTTCCCCCCCCCCCATTAAGAAGTGTGGAAAGAAGCTGTTAGCTGAAGTGACTTGACGCGGGGTACAAAGTGCTTGGATTGTAGTTCATATCTGGGATCTCTGATGACTGAATGCAGTTATTTAGGAATGAAGTTTCATTGTAAAGAAGGATGTCACTCCTTGGCTTCATTCATCATGTAGAGAAGGGAGTTACGTAGTGGACTGTGGTCAAATGTTTCACCTCTTCTTTGGACGATTTATTAGGTTTCAGGATGTAGGAAATGCTCCTAAAATATATGTTTATTCTGACATCAGCTGGCCAAGCTGGCTCTAGCTTGTCTATCTCTGAACCTGCCTAACCCATAGAATTTGTTATGCCGCTAATTTTCTTTTGTGGCATAGGGTCGCCTGTGATCCTCCTGCCTCAGCCTCCCTTAGCGTACCAAGCTCGGCGGAGGCTGCAGTTAACGCGCCTTTCCATACAGAGGTATTGTCTCCGGGGCGTTCGCAGATCCAGACTACTACAGTTATCATCATCTTTGTCCCCAAATCTCTGCCGTCTGGTGAGGCAGGACGCTGGGGAGGGAGGGCTGCTAGCCCTTCGGCGGGCAGCGCGAGTCCCCCAGACCAGACCTCGCGCGGGAGGCTCAGAGGGGTCGGCGGGCATCAAAGCGTCACGGCCGCGGCTGCACCGGCGGGAGGGCGCACAACGGCAGGGCCTACTCTCGCGGTGCCGAGCCGAACAAACCTCGCCCCCCACCCGTTTTCCCGGCTCCGAGAGGACGGTTTGGGGGGGGGGGGCGGGTGGCGAGGCGCGTCCTCGGAGCGCCCGCGTGCCTCCGCCCGCGAGCGCGCGCCCCTCGGCTCCCCTCCGGCCGCGGGGCGGTCTCCGCGCAGGTGTCAGCCCGCCGGCGCGCGCTCGCCGCCCCGCCCCGCCCCCGCCGACCCCCGCCCGCGAGTGCGGCGCTTGGGGGCGGGGCCGCGCGGGTCCTCGGCTCGGGCGGGGGGCGCGCGGCGCCTCGCTCTGGGGGACGCGGGGCGGCCTCCGCCGGCGTCGTGCGCTGACTGTGTGTGTGTGAGTGAGTGAGTGAGTGTGTGAGAGCGGGGTCGCGCGCGCGCGCGGTCGAGCGACAGGCGAGTGAGGGAGCGAGCGGCGGCCGGGCGTGAGCGAGTGTGTCGGGACGGGAGTGCGGGCGTGGGGGGGGGGGGAGGGAGAGGCCGGCCGACCGCGAGGCCGTGAGAAAGCGGGCGAGTGGGTGAGGACGCGCGGCCTGGCTGCGGGAGCCGGCGGCGAGGAGAAAGGAGGCGGCTCCCGGCATCGCGCCCCCTCCCCCCTCCTCAGCGGACTTCCCGCGGCCCGCGCTTGCTCCTAGGCGGCGGCCGGCCCGGTTGGCGAGGGAGGAGCCGGCGGCCAGGTGAGCGGCAGGCAGGCCGCCCGCGGCGGCGGCGGGGGCGTGGGCCGGGGGCGCGCCCTCGAGCCGGAGGCTTCGGCCGCCGACCTGGAGCCGAGCTCGGCGGCGAGAGCGGACGCGGCGCTGCGCTGCGCGGGGGCGGGCGCCGGAGGGCCGGTGGTCGCTGGGTACCACAGTCGGCGGAAGCTGAGAGTCGGCTGCGTGCGGGAGGGGGCGTGAGGCGGCGATCGCCGCGTGGAATTTGTCTGGTTTCCCGTGTCGCCGAGGGGGTGTGGTAAGCTTGGGAATGCTGCTTCCTGACGGCTGCTCGCTCGGCCGTCCTCAGGGGTGTGGTTGTCGGTCTCCACGGTCCTTGTTTCCTCTGAAGAATTTGATGTGACCGAGGCAGGAGGATGCTGCGAGCCTCACCCTTATTTACTACGTTCCTCCGGAGGAGTAAAATTGAGAGTAGCGATCGGCGATTTCTATTTTTTTCCTTTAACAACCTTTGGAACAAGAAGGAAGGTTACTAAATTGAATGTTTGACTAGAGTAGACACCCCCCCTCCCACACACACACACATCCAGATAGAGAACAACTTAAGTCCTATTAATTTAATGTTTCTAATCCCAGGTTGTAATCTCTATTCTGTAAGGTTTGTATTCATGAATAGAGACGGAGTGTTAATCAATGAGGTTTTTTTATACTAACCAAGCTGTATGTACCTTGAATGTAAATCGTTTAATGTTATTTTTCCAACAATTGCCTACAGTTTTCCCAATGTCTCTGAAGTTGGGTTAAGTTCCAAATCTATGTGGAAAGTATATCAGTTGAATATGGAGTGATTTTCGTTGTTTGGCTTTTTTTTTTCTTTTTCGGACATTCTTAAATCATTAACCATAACCATGAAGATTTAAATACCATTTAACTCTCTTCTCCTTCATAAAGGGGAATTTGGGGGTTATTTCTTTTGTTTTTAAAACAGCTGGCAATATTTTTTTTAAGATACTTGGAAGAAAACAAGGAAATTTCAGCCGTGGAGATTGGAGTTGTAACCCAAACCATTGTTGGTCTTTCCTAGTCGTTCCTTGTGTCATTGCTTTTTAGCAGTTTGGCAAACTCGCTCTCCATCTCCCTATTTTCCTTCTGTTGTCTGGTAGCCCTTTTAGGTACTGGAGTCCCTGTGTTTTGTCCGATTCTGAGCTAGGCCAGTCGTGTAAGTTCAGGACCATGGAGGCACCCAATCAAGATCCACCACCTGGGTCCCCTTCCTTTCCACATCGCATGGGGAGCATGGTACCTAGCCTACATTTTAGGTGGCCACCAGCTACCATATGGCTTCTGTTAGTTTATACTGGACAGTTTTATGGGAAAAGATTTTGAGTCCCTATCGAATATACACCTCAGGAGTTGCATGGGGGTTAGAATGACAAAACAAAGTTATCTCCCTGTGGCACCCATTTCCTCTTTGGCCATTGAACTGCTGGACCCTGAACATCGAGGCAGGGACAGAGGGCAAGGAATAGGTTCTTCACTTAGAGAAGCAGGAGTTGGTTTACTCAGGGAAGAGCATAGTAAACTGAGAGAAAAGTGGGTGGAGGAAAAATAGGACTTTATATGAAGAGTGAGAGAAAAAGCAAACATAAAGAGGATGGGTTTTATTGTAAGTCGCTGTGAGCACGTTAATAATGTGGAGACATGGCAGGTAAGTTCACAGTATTCTGTAATCCCAAGTCATAAACATTAAAAACTGTAAAAAAAAATTACAGTCGTGTTATTTTGAAATGTGAGGGAGGAAACGTTAGCTGTGCTGACATACAGTTGTTCCAAGAGAGGCTGAGGAAGGCTAAGGACCGATTTTAGAGAAACTGTCCTCAGGTGAAGTTTCCTTGCTTGTCATACTAAGATTGTTGAGAAAGAATATAGAACCTCCAAAAGCATCTGTACACGTGTATTTTAGATCTATGTGCCATATGAATTTGTGCAGTTTAGGTTTGTAGAAAGGACTTTTCAACTTCATAGTAACAAATGCCAGGCTGTTTCCCCTTCTCAAAATTGCCTTAGACACAAAAGCTACAATCTAGTTACCCCCATTCCCCCTGAGGCTGGAGTGTGTGGAACCCCCCATAAGCCCCCTCCCTTTTACTAAAGTTTTACGTTTGTTCTTCCAACTTTAACTGTTAAAAACTATTTCAGGATCAGAGAGGTGATAATGGATAGTGACATCAGGCTGTCACTAGACAACCCTGGCTTCAAACTCACTATGTGCACCAGGCTATCAGTGCTGCTCCCTTGAAAATTGGGAAAATAAAGAATGAACATGGGCAGTTTAACTACCAATCTTTTGTTAAGGTGACCAAATATTTGACATGATACAAGTTAAGGGAAGGGTTTAATTTGGCTTATTCCTAGGGCAGTTCTCAACTTTCCCAATACTGGAACCCATTAATACAGTTCCTCCTGTTGTGGGGACCCCCCAACCATAAAATCATGGCTACTTCATAACTATAGTTTTGCTACTGTTATGACTTGCAATGTAAATATCTGTTGCAACTCCTGAAGTGATCCCAACCCCACAGGTTGAGAACCACTGCTCTAGGGGATGCTGTTCCTCATTGGGGGGGGGGGGCCACGGGACAGTGTGTGTGTGTGTGTGTGGGTGTGTGTGTGTGTCAGGAAGCAGTGTAAGATGAATGCTGGTAGCTTGCTTTGTCCTTTTGATTCAAACCTAGACCCATACAACACTCATGCTGCTTGTATTCAGGGTAGCTCTTCCCTCTTCAGGCGAACCTTTTTGGAATCATCCTCATAGACACACTGGGATGCATTTCCAAGGTGATTCTAAATCCAAATTGTCAATGAAGAATAACCATCGAAGATGGTTAGGACACACATTTGTCTGGTATTTAATTTGTATTTGACACAGCTTTATCTGTCTTATCTGTCTATGGTGTGTGGGGTGTAGCAAGTGTGTGTGGGTGCTCTCAGAGACCTGAAGAGGGTGTCAGAACTGGAGCAGGAGTTACAGGTGCTTCTGAGCCACTTCCCAAGTGAGCACTGGGATCTGTCCGACTCTGGTCTTCTCAAGAGCAGCAAGCAACTCAGAGCCAGCTCTTAATCTCATCCCTCACTGGTCTAATATGTCCTGTGCTTTGTGTCCCCATTGGGGAGAACAGCAGAGAGTAAAACAGATTCTGTCTTCAGCGTTTGCAGTCAGTTTCATTGATCACAGCACTAGGTTTTTTTTTGTTTGTTTGTTTGTTTGAGACAGGGTTTCTCTGTAGCCCTGGCTGTCCTGGAACTCACTCATTAGATCAGGCTGGCCTCGAGCTCAGAGATCAGCCTGCCTCTGCCACCACACCCAGCTGATCATGGTACTTTTTAATCTGCCCGTTTTCCCAGCAATGTCTATAAAGTATCAAATTCTCAGGATACATCCCAACTCAGTTGATAAGCTGCTTAACTACCTTGTGTTTATGTGCCGGATATTTTTATACCCTTTCTCCCACAAAATGTCAGTATGTCATGAGTTATGACAAAAAAATTTAAGAATTTACTCATCGCCTAAATGTTTCTGAACCTTTAACCCCCTTCTGATACTCCTTAGCTAGTTCATGCTCCTAATACTTAGTCATAAAGTCTGAAGCCAAAACATGGAGTTGCTTTTGTAATAAGGCCGCTTGTCTCACTGCTTTGCTCTTCCCATTTTGGGTAGTATTTCAGTTTTTGTATTTTATCAGAAAACTACATTTTGGAATCTTATGCAAATTTCCCCCTACAGTGTTAGTAATTCTCTCATCCTGTTGAGCTCCAGTAAATGAGTAACTTTCAGATTCCTTTATCAAAGTCAGTAGTGTCTGGAAAGGAAATTTGGGGAGGTTTGACGATTTGACTTAAGTGTGAGGAACTTTGAGCTACACTGTACTTTGTACCTCAAACTTTTTTTTTTGAAACTTTGTACCATCTTTTGAGATACTTTGTAATTATCCTCTATTAAGTAAACAGTTTATTTATAGTTGGCTATAGATGATAAATCAAAGACTGACAATTTAATAACTAAAGCATCATACAGTTTAAAGACTAATTTTTGTTTTTGATTAGTGTTGCAAGTGTAAAAACTTGGGAGTTCACTTAGGGTATTTTTTTCTAATATTCATGTATACAATAAACACTACCATTTTCACTAACTATCCATTTTCAAGATCTTACCTGCAAAACTGAACTTCTATTTATTTTATGACAATCTCTCATAATTTAACCCTATAATTACCATTCTATATTCTGTCTCACGATTTTAACTAGATAACATATGAATAAAGCCATGCCTTGTCTCTCTGTAATTGTCCTATTTGATTTAACATGTTCCCAGTGTTCATTCAGCTTATAGCATTTATCAAAGTTTCATTTTTATAAGTACTTAGTAATTTTTATATTTTGTTTATGAGCGTCTTACATGTATGTATGTGTACTGCATGTGTGTGTGGTTCCTCATGGAGACCAAACGAGAGTGCCAGATCACCTGGAACTGGACTGAACCCCAGTTGCTCTTAACTACTGAGCCCCCAAATATAATTTCATTTTAAAACTGAACAATTTAAGCTGCTGCTGCTGCTGGTAGTGGTGGTGGTGTTTGTGGTGTTGGCAGTGGTAGCGGCACACACCTTTAATCTCAGGAGACACAGGCAGGAAGATCTGAGTTTGATGCCAGCCTGGTCTACAGAGTGAGTTCCAGGATAGCCAGGGCTACACAGAGAAACCCTGTTTGAAAAAACAAAGCAAAAAAGAGCTGAATAATTTTTTGTGTATATATATGTATATATATACACACAGACACACACTTATTCATGTGTCATTGACAACTATTAGGAATAATGCTACTGTGAGTGTTGACGAACAGAGACTTATTGGAGCCCAGCTTTAATTTTTGAGTTGGTCTTTGTAGCCTAACCTGGCCTCAAATTCGTTCTTTCCTTTTGATGGGAGTCCAGGTGTGTTGTCAACCACCATACACAGTGCTTCAATATGGTTTTGGCTTGCATTTCCCTTAAGTGACGTCAAACTTGTTACTTATGGCATTTAAAAATTATTTATTTTACTTGTGTTTATGTGCTTGTGCATGGGCTGTAGGTCTGAGAACATCTTTTGGCTGGCTCCCTTTCCGTCCTGGGTTGCAGGGATGGAAGTTGGGTCATCAGATGGCAAGTGGCTTTACTTGCCAAGCCCTTTTGCTAGTCCACTCAGTGATTTTTTTTCTTTTTATGTGCTAGCACTATGTCTAGTTCTGTCTCTAGTGATATCTTCAGGCACAGTGTATCTTAGATATTGAAATGCTAATATGAATTAGTTAATTGAATCCTTTATTCTGTCCACTTGTTTTCTTTTTTTTTTTTTGTTGTTGTTGTTTTTTTGTTTTTCGAGAGAGGGTTTCTCTGTGTAGCCCTGGCTGTCCTGGAACTCACTTTGTAGACCAGGCTGGCCTCGAACTCAGAAATCCTCCTGCCTCTGCCTCCCAAGTGCTGGGATTAAAGGCGTGCGCCACCACCGCCCGGCTCCACTTGTTTTCTTATTTTTGCTTTATTTGGTGTGATTAATTTTGGGATACAACAGTTTGCTTTTTCTATTCTAGTAGAATTTTATTTTTGATTTACGTTTTTGAGACTGGGTCTCTACACAGCCCTGGGTATCCTGGAATTCACTATGTAGACCAGGCTGGTTTCAACCTTAGATTTCCCTGCCTCCGCCTCCCAGGTACTGGGATTAAAGGTAGGTGTAAGGCACCATGCCAAGGTTTAGTAGTATTTTTTGTTCAAATATAGGAATGTTCAGATGCCATGAAAAATAAAATGTCAACATAAAGAAAACAGATGGCCCTGTTAGTGTGAAGAGAAAGTTGTATATATAACCATTTCTTGCTGACATGCAGCACAAAGACTCAAGGAGCTAACTTTCTAAGACTGTTGAACAGGGGTAGTGTAGAACAGGAAAGTTAGAGTAGCCTACAGAATTTCCAGATATCATTGTCAGTGAGTAGATTGCTTTCTTAAAGAGGTCCTAGAGCACTGGGTCTCAGCCTTCCTGGAGCTGCAACCCTTTGCTACTTTATGTTGGTAAACCCAACCATAAAATTATTTTTGTTGCTACTTCATAACCGTAATTTTGCTACTGTTATTAGAATGTAAATATCTGTTTTCTGGTGATCTTAGGTGACCCCTGTGAAAGGGTCTTTTGACTCCCAAAGGGATCACAATCTACAGGTTGAGATCTACTTTCCTAGAGGCTCCTGACTTTACTTACACAGCTGTGGTTTGTCAGGGATGACCTCCCCTCCTCATTCAGTGGGTTGCCTGTCCTACTGTCCCAGTGTCCGTTGTGCTAGAAGGATGACTTACAGAAGCTGCAGTGCTACTTCAACTCAACCAAAAAATTCAGCCAAAAAAGTAGGACTGTATCTAGCTTCAAGAAAGCCTGGAGAGTAAAAGAGCCTTTGTTGGCATGACAGTCTGACCCTTCAGATCATTTGTTTGGTCTGTCTGCTAAACACCTTCACTGTCAGATGAAGTCAGTAAGTACTATGTCAGAGGAATGGTTTTGTTGATTAAATTATAAACTAGCATTGTATTTGTATTGTATAGCCATTTTTGGTATAAAAACCCAAGTGAATTTTTCCTTTATCCAAATTTTCATTAATAGAATTTTTGTGTATAGTAAAATGTGAAGAGAAATCTGGTTTTAAGGGAGGAGGTGTGTAAGGAAGAATAGGCATAATAGTGACTGAGGAAATGATGGGGAAGGAACATTTGCTAAACACACTTTCAAAAATGATGAAGCCAGAAAACCTTTATTCCTGGACTTATTATAACATCTTGGATAGGTTCTTGTAATAATACATGCATGATCTGTATGATCTGTAACTTAAACTAGATAATGTCTGGAAAGTGCCTTGTGAACCATAAGTAAAAGTTTTTTCACCCTTTTACCTACATCCATGGTTCACATGATCTTGTATGAAAGAGCCGGTACTTGTCTGTGTTTACAAGCTTTGCCTTTGTCAGATCTCAGTTGCCTTTTGTGGTTTTTGATTGATGGTAAAACTTTTTAGATAGAGGGACCATGTTGAATTTGGGTAGTGTCATGAAAAGAGGTATCTGTTAGATAAGCATATGAAAACTTTGAGGGGTTGTTTGGTCTGTTTTTGTGAAGTATACTTATCAGGAGACAGTGGCGATGAGATTCCTGTCACTGCTAGAATCCTTTATACTATTCTGTCTACCTTGAAGTGTGTGAGGTTGTCTCCTCACTCAGTACTTGGGAGCGGTGATCCTAGAAGTGAGGGTATGTAGGAATTCCCTAGGTCGGGATGCTATTTTCTGGCTTCGTGATTATTTGCACATGGAGAGGATGATTGGGTAGTCGATGGTATGATGGTTTGAGAGTTTTCCTACACAACTTTAGCTATTTTATTAAGAATGCCAAAGAAGGGTGGTGGTAGTACACACCTTTAATCTCAGCACTGGCAGGTGGGGAGAGGCAGAGCAGAGGCAGGTGAATCTCTGGATTTGAGGCCAACCTATTCCAGGCAGCCAGGGCTACACAAAGCCCTGTCTCAAAAGAATTACAAAGAAATACACCTCATGTCCTTCCTAGGAGAGTGTTTTCTAATATTTTTTATTTTATCTCTACACTTTGTCCCTTTTTCTTTTCAACAGAAATTCAGATCTGCCTTTTTGGGAGGTGGGTGCTGAAGATTGTACCCAACACCTTTTTTTTTTTTTTTTTTTTTTGGTTTTTCGAGAGAGGGTTTCTCTGTATAGCCCTGGCTGTCCTGGAACTCACTTTGTAGACCAGGCTGGCCTCGAACTCAGAAATCCTCCTGCCTCTGCCTCCCAAGTGCTGGGATTAAAGGCGTGCGCCACCACCGCCCGGCTATGTACCCAACACCTTTTAGTCATGTTAAGCACAATGAAAATATTTCACCATTGGAAATACATACCCAAAGTTATGTCTGTGATATATGATCAGTCTAATTTTATGTGAATTCTAAATCGTATTTTCTGAGTTGAAAGGAATTGTAGACATTAGGATCTATTGAATTAGGGAGAAAAAGCTTTGATAAACAGATTTGACCAAATCTAAAGTGTAAAAGATAAAATTCTATTATCAAGTAAATTACTAGGCATATAGTGTGATTAGGACAGACTTTTTTGACACTTAGGGCCGTAAATTCTCTAGAGATGTAGGCTAGAGATGTTATTTTTGATGGGGAGGGGAGTCTCAGTCTCTCTTTCCTCGTGTACCGGAAAGACATTTAACCCAGGCCCTTTATCACCTGGGTACATCTTTAGCTCTTTTAATGAAATTTCTTAATCTGTGATGGGTATTATACTACTGAGTTATATATAAGTAGTGTGTGCAGAAGCATTCCTTAGAGCCAGAGGCAGGTAAGTTGTATGGTATTTGCTTAGCAGAAAGCTAAGGTTCATCCCCAGAACCTGGTAAAATCAAATGCATCTAATTATTGTGTCCCAAGCCTGAAATGGGAAGGGGAGACAGATCAGGTGTTATAGGCATCCTTGGTGTTAGATACATGCTGCCTGTATTGTGAGTATGGGAGTTAGGACAGCTTTCAGTTTTTCCTTTTCCTCAGGGTACCTGGATCTAGCTCAGGTTGAGGATGGAATTCAGGTATTAGACTTAGGCCTGAACTGCATTTTTACCTGCTGAGCTGTTTCTGGCACATTTGTCTTTGTTTTGTTTTTTGTTTGTTTTTTATTTGAGTCTGGGTGTTTACTATTGTAACCCAGGCTTTCCTGGAAATTGCTGTGTAGTTCTGCTGGCCTTGAAGGATTGAAGGTGTAGACTGGCATGAGAAATTCCTTTTATAGTAAATACTCACTTAAAAACATAATTAACATGAAATTAACTGTGGGTACTGTAGTTGTCTGTGTGCTTGTCTGTATATCTGTATGAAATCTGGTTATCTTCCTCTTGCTTTCTACCTTGGTTTTTTGTTTGTTTTTGTGCTGGGAGCTCTTCTGCAAGTTGCTAAGCTAGCTGGCCAGTATCTGCCCATCTCAGTTCCTGCAAGTACTGGGTTTATAGACTGCTATACCCAGCTTTATATGGGTACTAGGGATCTGAACTCAGATACTTGTGCTTGCAAAGCAAACACCTTAAGCACAGAGCCGTCTCCTTAGGCTTCCCCCACCTATTTATTGACTTTTCAGATAGGGTCTCATTGTCCCAGTGTGGCTTCAGCCTTCATGTAGCCTAAGGATCACCTTGACTGGAGAACTTGTGCTTCTACATCCTGAGCTCTGGCATTCCAGGCATGCACCTGGTCTGTGTGGATAGAGTTTGAACCCAGGGACTTGGGCTTACTGGGCAAGCACTCACATAGCCAAGCATTATAGGCCAGAGACATAGCTCAGTTAGTAAAGGTACTTGCCACCGAGTGGGACAGCCTGAGGTCAACCCCTGGGTCTTAAATGGTGGAAGGAGAGGCTAACTAACCATTCAGTTATTTATTTACATCCTGATCTCAGCTTTCCCCTCCCTCCTCAAGAACCTACTTCTAAAAGTTGTCCTCTGACCTCCACATGAATCATGGCACAAATACTTACACACCCTACAGAAATAAAAATATGAGGCAAAAAACCAAGCAGTCAAGGTAATGGGCTTCATATGACATTTAAAAAATCTTTTATTGTCATTATTGTTGTTGTTGTTTGTTATTTGAGCATTGATATTTTACCTGCAAGTACATCTGTGTGAAGGTGCCGGGTCCTCCTCAACTGGAGTTAGACCCTTGTGAGCTGTCGTGTGGCTGCTGGGAATTGAATCCAGGTTCTCTGAAAGAGCAGCCAGGGCTCTTACCCACTGAGCCATCTACAGCCCCTCAAGAAATTTATACAGAATTGCACCTATGTGTCACTTACTACTGACTTCCCCTGCTGTGCGCCTGTGTTTTCCTTAGCCCCACCTCCTCCTAGCTCACATACATTTATTGCTCTCTTCCTTCCCTTTAGGATTTCCTCTTCCTTCCCCTTTCATGGTCTTTATAGTTTCATGACTCCTCCCATATGTGCACACATGTAAAGTCCGGTTTGTTTTATATAGTACTCTAATTTCTAGTTCTATTTTTCTATAAATGCCATGTTTCTTTAAAGCTGAATTCCATTGTGTGTGTGTCTTTATCACATTCCGTTATCTATTCATCTAGACTTATTCCATTTCTTTGCTCTTGTGAATAGTATAGTCATAAGTGTGGATATGCAGATACCTCTGGTAGCATTTAGAGTTCTTTGGGTATATACCCAGAAGTGGTATAGCTGATAGGACATACAGTACAATTTTTTTTGTTTGCTTGCTTGTTTTTTAAAATCTCCATACTAATTCAGCAAGTGCTGTACCTGTTAATGTTCTTACAGTAGCAAATAGCCATTTCTCTTTTTTCCTCAACAGCATTATTTGTTTTTATACTAGATAACCATCCTGACTGAGGAGACAGAATCAAAAGTAGTTTCAATTTGCATTTCCTGATAGCTCACAACATATTGGCCATTTTCATTTCTATTTGGGAATTATCCCTCAGTTCCCCTTTCCTCTCCCCCTTTGTTTGGTACTGGGTCTCATTAGCTCATTTGTTGTTTGGAAAGTCTTTAAAAATTGTATTATACATATATATATATATGTATATGAGTGTCTGCCTGTATGTATATTATACCATATGTATCTGGATGCTGGCAGAGGCCAGAGGCATCAGAACCTCTAGAACTAGAATTATGAATGGTTGTGAGTCACCATGTGGATAATGGGAACTGAACCTATGACCTCTGCGAGAACGGTGCATGCTGAGCCATCTCCTCTGTTTAATTTTATTGGTTCTTTGTGAACTTCACAGTCATGCAGCCCAGTCCCACTCACCACCCCCTTCCCCTCATACTGGCCCTCCACCCTTGCAACCTACCTCACAATAACAGGGGTGGGGGCGTGGGGGGATCTCTTTGTCTCTTTGGAAGCTGTGGTGTGTCTGTGACCACAGCATTCCCTTTTTATCCACATCTTTTTGCTTGCAAATGTTCTTTGCTGGGAGTCCTTGGTCTGGCTTCTACTCTATCAATACTGGAATCTCACTGGGACTCCAATCAGATCCTGCTGTTGCCCTTTGTCATGGAGATCCATTTCTTACTAAGAAGGGAAGGGAACGTTTTTTTTCCAAGACTGGATTTCTCTCTGTAGCTCTGGCTGTCCTGAACTAGCCTTCAGAGACCCACCTGTCTCTGCCTCTTGAGTACTGGGATTACAGGTGTGCAGCACCATGCTCAGATGGGAATTCGATTTTGTATTATCATTAATTTTTTTTTTTTAGGTTTATTAAGTGTATGAGTGTTTTGCATGTACACTTTGCCTTTTGCCCACATGTGACACCAAGTCATAGGAGGGTGTTGAATGGAACTGGAGTTATGGATGGTTGTGAGCCAGTATGTAGGTGCTGGGATTAAACTTGGATTTAACTGTTGAACCATCTTTACAGCCCACAAGAATTGGAACTTTAATGGAAGGGTGAAACAGTACAAATAGAAATAGGCAATCAAGGCCGGCCAGTGGTGGCACACGCCTTTAATCCCAGCACTTGGGAGGCAGAGGCTGGCGGATTTCTGAGTTTGAGGCTAGCCTGGTCTACAGAGTGAGTTCCAGGACAGAGAAACCCTGTCTCGAAAAACTGAAAAAAGAAATAGAAATAGGCAATCAGATTAAGTATAATTCCCGGACAAAATAATAATAATAAGGAAATTGTGCTGAAAGTTTGTGTTATGTGACCTGCTGTATTGCTAGCTTCCCCAGGGGAAATGGAGAAATCTTATTTTCTGAGAAGATGTCCATATTTTTACAGGTATACCAGCAGGGAGGAAGCAGACAGGTTTGCTGAGGTTGACCTTAGATTCTCTGTACAGCCAAATATGACATTGAGTTCCTGATCCTCCTGTGCCTAACCTCCAAGTAGTCAGATTAACTGGAAATAGTTTTCTCCACTTGTGTGTTTAGTTAGCGTAAAACTGCATAATTTATCTATGAAATCCAAAAACCTTTCATCAATCTCATGTGTATTTTCTTTCCCATCTAGATAAAAGTTTACATCAACTAATCCAGAAGCAGACCGAGATGTGTAGCTCAGTGACTGGTAAGCTGTGGTTCCTGACGGATCGTCGCATCAGAGAAGACTACCCACAGAAAGAGATCCTACGAGCGTTGAAGGCCAAATGCTGTGAAGAGGAATTGGACTTTAGGGCTGTGGTGATGGACGAGGTGGTGCTGACAGTCGAGCAAGGA
This sequence comes from Tokudaia tokunoshimensis, assembly GCA_036184795.1. Classification (NCBI taxonomy): domain Eukaryota; kingdom Metazoa; phylum Chordata; class Mammalia; order Rodentia; family Muridae; genus Tokudaia; species Tokudaia tokunoshimensis. The sequence continues at coordinate 143,442,625 of BTHU01000002.1, read as the reverse complement.
AATCTGGGTAAGACTCTACAAATGCTCTTTTGTAGTGACTTCTGGAATAACGAGGACAAGCCTTAAATAAGTGCCCTCACATTGCGAGTCTGTTTATAGAAGACATAGGAGCTCTAATAGTTCCTAATTGTATCATGTGTGAAAGAGTGGGAGAGTTGAAGGCCAATCTGGTGTATGGATCAAGTTCTAGGACAGCAAGGACTACACAGAGAAACTCTGTCTTTAAAAAAGCAGAAAATAAATAAATGTTTATCTACAAAATTTAAATAACTTAAGGAAAATCCCTTTCACTAATGGGAATTCTTCCTGTTTTTTTCCTTTAGATAATATCTGCAGCATTAATTAAATAGCCTTTTAGATGGCGGAGTATCCTATGATCTGCTTCAGCAGGTGGTACATTCATTTCTTTCTTTTTTTTTTTTTTTTTTTTTTTTTGGTTTTTCGAGACAGGGTTTCTCTGTGTAGCCCTGGCTGTCCTGGAACTCACTTTGTAGACCAGGCTGGCCTCAGAAATCCTCCTGCCTCTGCCTCCCAAGTGCTGGGATTAAAGGCGTGCGCCAACACCGCCCGGCGGTACATTCATTTCTAATGTTTCACATGTGTTCAAAAGATAATGGGTGACCAAGCCCGCTCAGTCAACAGGTTCTCCAGCGCAGGAGCGAGGATTAAAAGAAAGAGACAATTAGACAAAACTGCAGCATGACCCCAGTCAATTCTGAGACTGAAGGCGGGTTTAATAATTTCAAGTCCACTTTTTAATACCAACTTAGTTACATGCAGGAATTAAGATCAATAGTGGTACAGTAAGGAACAAGCAAGACAGTAAACACAAAATCGTCAAGGCAGTAAGCAAAATTCTGTGATAGTTGTTACAAAGGGCTTGTCAGAATGACCAAAAATTCCTGAGCCTACTTCCTCATCCAGGCCCAAGACCTTGCCTGAAGTCTGCTTCTCAACTCGTTCCACCCTAAGATTAAAATTCCTGCCTTTACCTACTTCCCTATTATGCCTGAATGTCAGATTCCTGCTTGAAGCCCTCGTCCTTGGCCAATGTCAGGTTCCTGCCAGGCAGCACGGTACCCCAATAAGGCTCTCCACAAATGGGGCATGGTGATTCATGCCAGTAGAGACATGGCCGGAGATTATAGCCAGACATCTATGGGATAAAGATTGTCCCCACAAGCAAAATAAATATAAATAAATAAATTTGGTGATAGCCTTTGGTTGCTGCTGCTGCTGCTTCTTCTCCTTCTCATTTTCTTTTCTTCTTCCTCCTCTTCTCCCTCTTCTTCCTTCTTCCTTTTCTTTATTTTTTCACCCCCAAGACAGGCTTTCTCTGTGTAGCCCTGGTTGTCATGGAATTCACTCTGCAGACCAGGCTGCTTCTACTTTTCAAACACTGGAATGCCTCCCACACCTGACACCTTTCGTTTTCTCGCCTTTAAAAATGACTGCTAGGTAACCAAAATTTGGGAGGTAGACTTGGACATCATTCATTGTGGTGGTGACTAGTTCACGGGATGTAGACTTACCCCAAAGACGTGCTTCTGTCTGTTCTTGTGAGGCCCCCTCTTACCTAGACTAATTCATATGGTAAAAGTCACCTTGATGTGAGCAGTTCCTTGGCAGCCATCCTTCATCCATGTACCTCCTGTGGATCTAGGCATTTTTATACTTAAATTTTTAATATTTTTAGATTATTACCTTATGTGCATGGGTATTTTGTCTGCATGTATGTATGTATACTGGGTATATGCCTGGTGTCTGTGAAGGTCAAAAGAGTGCATTGGATCCCCTGGGAAGATTTTGAGCCATCACGTGGGTGCTGGCAACCAAATCTTGGTCTCCCTCAAGAGCAACAAGCTCTCTTCACTGCTGAACCGACTCCAGCCCTGCATAGTATACTAAATGCCATCCTCTTGTAGGGAGGAGGCAATGCAGCTTCTTTCACAGAACTCTATTTTTCTCTTTTATTAAAAATAATGTTCTTCAAGTTCTTTTTCTTAAAAGATTTTCCTCAGTATATACCTAATAACAGAGCAAAACCAAACTATACTGTTATACTAATGTGGAGTTGGTTGGCCCAACCCAAGTGGGACTGTGGGACTCTGTCCTTAAACTACCAGTATTCTATTTTCCCTGCTTATCTCTTAGTTTTACTGACTGGTTTTGACTTCAGACTCCCTGCTTCATCTCAAACCCACCCCATTTGATAGCAAGATTCCTGGTTTTCAAAATTGAGTACTTGGGTCAGGCTCTTGTCAACTGGCCCATCAGGGTAGAAAGGATGATGAAAATAGCCTTCATCAAACAAGTGGCAGATTTTCATGTTGCATGATTATAATGTTGAATATTGTAGCCCAGGTTGGCTCCAAATGTGTGATCTCCTTTTTCCACCTTTCAGGGCTGAGATGAGTGGTTTAGGTACCACATGTGTGGCTCTCCTAGATGTAATTTATGTGGCATTAATATTGATCTTTTTTTATGCTCTTTCTGCTCTGAAATGACACGTGACTTTAATTTGAGGAAAATTCATAGTTTAAAATACTTATGCTTAATTTTCAGTTGCATAGTTTTTGGATAATCTCTTAAAAACAAGAAAATTGCCTTTCATTTTTAGATAACTGTCATGTTAAGCTCTGAGATTAATTTTCCAGCTAAGTTCAGTATAGTGAAGTTTCTCCCAGAAGCCCTTTTTATTACTTGTTTTGAATGTACTGTTTTTGTTTGTTTCTGCCTGTTCTTGTATCCTGTATGCTTTTCCCATAGAAGGTCTGATGCTATCAACCACTGTTACTGAACACTAGCCTAGGCTGACTTGGAACTCCTGTAACTCAGATTGGCCTAAAAGTTTTCGTGATTTTCCTGTCTTGGCCTTTCTTGTGCTGGGATCAGAGGTGTGAGCCACTGTGCCTAGCTTAATACTGTTTTGTGAAATATGACACTCATTAACATCTGACCCCGTTTCTGATGCTTGTTTTCTTTCTTCAAACTAATTTTTACCCTTCTATTGGTGTAATAAAACACCCCAGCAAAACCCAGCCTACAACTTAGGTGAGAAATGGATTTGTTTCAGCCTACTGTTGAGTCTGGCATTGCAGATAAGTCAGGGGAGGAACTTCAGATCTCTAGTCACCAGTAGAGTGAGTGTGCTCAGCTTCATTTTTTTTTTTTTGGTTTTTCGAGGCAGGGTTTCTCTGTGTAGCCCTGGCTATCCTGGAACTCACTCTGTAGACCAGGCTAGCCTCGAACTCAGAAATCCGCCTGCCTCTGCCTCCCAAGCGCTGGGATTAAAGGCGTGCGCCACCACCGCCCGAAGCTGCTCAGCTTCATTTATGCTCAGGAATTCCGCTTAGAGAATGGTGTTGTCCTTAGTGAGCTGAGGCTTCTCACCCTGGTTAAGGTAATTAAGACAGTTCTCTACAGACATGGCCGCAGACAGTCCCTCATTGAGACTCTTGCCAGGTTACTCCAGGTTGTGTCAAGTTGGCTGTATCTCTGTGTCTGTCTTATCCCATCAGCAGGTTTGCTTTTTGATGGGGTGAAGGATCTCAGTGTAAACCAGGCTGGTCTGGAATTCACTGTAGTGCAGGTTGGCTGGGAACTTGGCTCTCAGATGGTGCTGTGATCACAGTATGCATGGCAGTCTGGCTAGCTGCATGGTGTCAGCAAGAATTCCATCTCTTGTAATATACACACATCAAACTTTCCTTCTAAAGGCCAAGTGCTAATTTACTGTTTGACTCTATATCTATTTGGATTCATATCAGCAGGGCACAGGGTTCCAGTATTCTACATCCATGTCAACTTGTCTGTTTCTGTATTTTTTTTTTTTTTGTGGTTCTGGAAATGAACTTAGGGCTTTGTGCATGCTATAAAAATGCATATCACTGATTACATGCCCAGTCTAACTTACTTGATAGTGGTCATTCTAATGGATATGAATGAAATCCTGTCTCATTATGGCTTTGATGATTGGTATTGAATATCATTTCAGTTAGTAAAATCAGCAAGTAATCACTCTAGGTAAATCTCATTGGATACAGTGGTAGCTGAGCAAAGAAAGCTGAGTATCTTTTCAAGGGAGAATGCTATTTTGGAGAAATATATATTCAAGTCCTTTACATTGGCTTGAGGAGAGTTCTTGAGAACTTGGGTCTTTTCTGAGTATGTTTTGCTTAGGTTTGTGTGTATTTTGACTTCCTTTCTGTTTTTGGGTATCTCCATTTCCCAGCTATTCACTGCAGCTTAGCCACAGGGCCAAGGTTGTTACTCTGTTCCTGTAATGATTTGCTTCGGGTAACTGCTGATCTTTAGGTTTCCCCGTAACTTTCAAAAGCAGTGCCTTTAGTTTTCCTACCAGGGACCCCTCTTAGGTGAATCAGGAACCAGCTCTTTTGTAGTACCCTGGTAGATCAGAACACTGCAAGTCAGATTCCCATTCCATTCAGTTCCCAGGGGGAGTCACTGTGTTGCCAAGCTGTGTAGGACACAGTGCCTCCACTCAGAAGTGGGGAGTAGGGCACAGTAAGACAGGGTTCCATGAAACTGCTTTATGTTTTCTTTTTGAGGCTGGGTCTGGCATGAGCAGGGCTGTGCAGCTGAAGTTAGCCTTGACTGTAGGTATGCCACACAGTGCCTGGATTTCTTTCTAGTTTTTATTAGTGCATGGCTGTTTTGCCTGCATGTTTTTCATGCCTGGTTCCTGAAGAGGCCAGAAGGTGTTCCATTCCTAGGAACAGGAGTTGCAGACAGAACTGTAATATGAGTGTTGGGAACCAAACACAGCTTCTCTGGAATAGCAGCCATGTAACTGCTGAGCCCTCTCTTCAGCCCCCTCTTGGAACTCTATTTACTCACTTTTATGGGTGCTGGGAATTGAACCCTGGTCCTCTCTAAGAGCAATAAGTGCTCTAATACATTGAATATTTCTATTTCTGTTTATATGGGTGTTGTGCCTGCGTGTGTTGAGAATTGACCCCGGTCCTCTGGAGAGAGCAGCCAGTAGGTGCCTCCTGCACCCTTGTCAGGTATTAAATGGCTGAGTCTATGTAGTCTCGTTGTTTGGAGCTTTGGTTTTGTTCCATTGAGCTGCCTATTTTTTTGGTTTTGTTTTTTTGCTAGTATTATACTCTTTATTACTATGGCTCTATAATATATCCTAAAGATCTAGAATGGTAATCACTCCAGCATTGGGGTTGTTTGTTTGCTTTGTGGTTTCATAAGAATTTGAGGTTAGTTTTTTCTATTTCTGTGAATGAGATGGAGATTTGGGTTGGGATTACATTGAATATATTGTCACTTTTTAAATAGTAAAGAACTTGGAAAGAAAAAGTTAGGATCTCACTCTCTAGTCCTGGTCTTGGACTGAGACCCACCAGTCTCAGTCTCATGAGTGGATTACAAGATCCAGCTGCCATATCCTTTTGTTAATATCCTTCCAGTGATGTTAGCTTCACTATTCTGTTTCAGGTCTGCGGATCAATGGAGAGCTAATCTCTGCCTACCCACAGGTGGTGGTAGTGAGAGTTCCAACCCCATGGGTGCAGAGTGATAGTGATATCACTGTTTTGCGCCACCTAGAGAAGATGGGTTGCCGATTGATGAATCGACCTCAAGCCATCTTGAACTGTGTTAATAAATTCTGGACATTTCAAGAATTAGCTGGCCATGGTGTACCTCTACCAGATACTTTTTCTTATGGTGAGTTCACAGATAAGAATATGTCTTTTGGGTGCCTAAAGAGATGACTCTGTAGGTAAGAGTGCTTACTTTACCAATATGAGAACCAGAGTTCAGACAGCCTGCAGTCCTGTGAAAAAGATGGATGTGTTCATGTATCCTGTAGCCTCAGTGCTGTGCAGGGTGGACAGGAAGATCACTGGCTACCAGCATAGCTCCAGGTTCAGTGAGACACACTGTCTCGGGGAATAATGCACTTTCTCGTGATAGAATAAGACACCGAGCATCCTTCTATGATGTACACATGGACTAGTACATGCGTCACACATATACACAGAAACTCATGGGGAGGTGGTTAGTATCGTATGTTTAACTCATAGAACAAAAGATTGAACCAGAGAAAGCTTATCTGCCAAGATGGTTGTGGTGAAGAGGTAAAGGCGGAAAGACTTGAGATATAGGCCAGCCTAAATTATGTGTAGCAAGCCACAGAAATGTCCTAGGCAGGAAGTGTCACATGTATGAATGCCTCCATGTATGCATTTGCACTACATGTATGCAGTGCCCTCAGAAGACAGAATAGGTCATTGGGTTTCCTAGAGCTGAAATTGTAGACAGTTTGAGCCTATCATGTGGGAGCTGGGAATTGAACCTATGTCCAGTGAATCATCTCTCCTGCTCTGTGAATCACATTTTAAGGTTAGCTTTGTGACATGAGGTTTAAAAGGTTTAGCACATGTTTTCTGTAAAGTCCAGTTCATTAGCATCTTTAGTTTTTACAGAGCAGAAGTTCTTTGTAGGGACTGTCAGCACTACTCTTGGAATGTGAAAGCTGCCAGCTACAGTGCTTAAACAAAGAGAACTTGTGTGTTCAAATAAAACTTTATTGTAAAATCAAGCAGTAGGTCAGAAACACACACAGACTTTGGGTTTTTCATAGCTTAATATTTTTATACTGTTTAAAAATAAAAAAATGACCTTATTAAAGATGGATGGTATGCTTTAAAGCAGCTCTTAAACTCTGATATGCATTATTAACACTAAAGTGAAATATAAATATCACAGCCATAATAAACTTAAAGGCTGATTTCCTAAGCTCTTGGCATTTTAGTTTGGGAAGGAGAAAACTTCTCACTACACAATTAATTGTACCTTTAATGGTGAAGGATTAAACTCTTAATTTCTGTAAATTTCAACTTGTTATGTACTGATGTCACAAGCCTTTTTGGCTTACTTTTTTGTCTACTGTCGTGCTGATTGTTTTTATAGCTACTGATTATTTTTGTTTTCATCTTGCTGCTCCATTTTTTTTCCAGAGCAATGAGAACATAAGCAAGATTTACCAGTGAATGCTCACAATAGGAATATGTTTGAAGAGTGGGGTGTCAAATTTAAAAAATAAAACCATGCTGGGCTTAGTGGTACATGCCAGTAATCCCAGCTCCTCAGGAGGTAGATAGAGGCAGGGAAATCACATGTTAAGCATAGCTTGGATTATGAATAAGTTCAAGGCCAGCTTTGGTGGCTAGTGAAACTTTCTCCAAAGATTTAGCTATATCCATCTGATTCTCGGCGGAAAGAATGTCCTATTGCTGGGAAAGCTGGATAGACACAAGTAGACTAAATTAAATCCCTGTTTCTCACCCTGCAGAGAAATTTCAGCAGTGATTAAAATTTCAGTAGAAGATCTCAAACTATGCAACCACCAGAGAAAACATATAGGTGTAGATAATTATATATTATATAATTATCTATTATATTATATATATATAATTATATATATATATACACACACACACATACATACACACACACACACGGCAGTTCTTCAAAGTTTTATTACTTTGTGTATGGTGTTTTGTTTGTATGTATGCCGCACCAGGTGAGCACTGCCAGTGGAGATCAGAAGTGGACATTAGATCCTCTGGAACTGGAGTTTTGAACAGTTGGGAACTGCCACGTGGGCAATGGAAATTAACTAGGGCTTCTGGAAGAGTAGTCAGTGCTTTTACTGAGCCATCTCTATCCTCCAAAGATACTGTTTTCAACAGATTTACATAATTTCTTCAAGAAAAACAGAAATTAGCCAGTCTTTTAGCCTTCTACCTCCCTTGTGCTGTGCTTAAAATTGGTCCCAACATACTTTTGCTATTAGCCAATTAATTTTTTCCTCAAACCAGGTGGCCATGAAAACTTTGCTAAAATGATTGATGAAGCAGAAGTGCTGGAGTTCCCAATGGTAGTGAAGAACACACGGGGTCATAGAGGTGCGTAAGATTTGTGGCTATTGTATTTAGTTTTGAAATTGCTTTTGCAAATTAAGAAGTGGGATTTTGGATCAGGACTTCTAAAGAATAATTGAAGAGCAACCAACAAGTGTGTGAGACCACAAACTTAAGAGATTTCCAAAACTTCCATTTGGTGAGATGCTGCTTCTGTTTAGAGGTTAAAGTAGACGTGTTAGCAGGCATAATTAAGTTCCAAGTTAGTATTCCTCTTCAGCAATAAATAGTTGCCTAAGTTGAATCATCCCCACCCCTCAGGTTGTCTAGTTGGAAAACTTGAATGTTTAAGGCAGAATTGATAAAACATTTTAGTAAATTAATCATACTGCATCCTAAATGCTAGCTTTGTTGAAATTTTCTGCATCATACTAACTATTCAGTGACGTTTAAATGCAAAAATCACATGATGGCGCAGGACGTGGACATATAGTCTTTACCAAATGTCTGTGGCCTCCACTCCAGTTCCCAGTAACCTTCATTGCCTCCTGAAACCTCATGAGCTTGATCTGCTGTAGCATCTCTAGAACTGGCACAATGAACAGTGTTCTGTATTAGTCATTTTTTCATTACTTTGATAAATACTTGACCCAGACATCCATATTTGGAGTAATATTTTCATAGGCTTTTATTCTCTGCCTCAGAGTTCTACTTTTTCAGCAATACATTTTTTCTTGACTCTTTTGAAAATGTTGTTTTACTAGATCTTTTCTCTGGGTCACTTTATCAATATATTGTATAACATTCTTTTTGAAGAACATGGTTTTCAGAAACTTGTACAGTGATGGTAGGTTGGCCAAAGACCTAAGGTTTGTTACCTTAAGATGTTTGTGCCACAAGTGTCAGCTTTTTATATATGCCACATTGCCATTCTACCTACCCAACTGTTGGACATTCTTTCCATATCAGAATTAGATCCATCCACTGCTATTGTACTGTTGCACCTTTCTACTCTCAGTGTTTTCCACAGCTAGGCTCTGTTATTGGGACAGCAGTCTTTCTAGCCATTGTATTTGCAGCCATTCCCGAGCCAGTCTGGTTCCTGTTGCTGTGGTAGGTACTGCTGTGGTTTTTGTTGTTGTTGTTTTTCAAGACAGGGTTTCTCTGTGTAGCCCTGGCTGTCATGGAACTCATTCTGTAGACCAGGCTGGCCTGGAACTCAAAAATCCGCCTGCCTCTGCCTCCCAAGTGCTGGGATTAAAGGCGTGCGCCACCACTGCCTGGCCCTACTGTTGAGTTTTAAGCAGAAAATATAAATGAAAGGATATGACGTGTTGTGGTACCTTGACTGGGACACATGGTTCAAAACTCAGCTAAAGCCATTGCGTTTGTTGTTTATCAGCTTCTCTAATATGATAGCTAAGAACCTGGGATCTCCTATGGTGAATGCTCAGTAAAAAAAGCTGCACACTGCCTGTGATACTGTGTTAGAAGTCAGCAAAAAGGAACGTGGAATCAGTTCCCCCAGGGAAGAACTTATAGCCACATGTTAAAAAGAGCTACTTCTACTGGCTTAAAGATAAACAAATAAAGCAATGGCAGTCTAGACAATTCAGAAACAACTTACCTATGATATTGCTATGTTACTGTGTTGTAATAGATTGTTAATATGTAATAGTTATGCGTATTTAAGTCAGGAGAAAGGGCTTTGCTAAAGAATGAGCTACATTGGCTAACCTTTGGAAGAATACAATGCAGGTCCTTTACTTTATAAACTCGGGGTGAATAGACAACCAAGGTGAAAGTTTGTTTGGGAAAAATCATAGATCATTAAGTTTGACTCTATTTTTCACATTATCTCAGTAATCATAATTAAATCATTTTAGTCAAGGAATACTATAAAAACATACAAGTTTAATTGGTTCTGAAGGAGTATATTGGGACCCAAGAATGTATTTTTATCAACTATCCAGTTTCATGACTTCCATGTATTATATATTTTTATTATTTTTAAATCCTAGGCAAAGCTGTTTTCTTGGCACGAGACAAACACCACTTAGCGGATCTAAGCCATCTTATCCGGCATGAAGCTCCATATTTGTTCCAGAAATATATTAAAGAGTCTCATGGGAGGGATGTGCGAGTCATTGTTGTGGGAGGTCGTGTGGTTGGCACCATGTTACGTTGTTCGACAGATGGACGGATGCAGAGCAACTGTTCCCTAGGTAAAGATACTGTAGCATCTTTCTGTTGGTATATAATCGAGTGTGCTTTCCACATGGGAATTAGAGCTCTACCATCACTGTTAGTGAATTAGGTTTCACTGGTCATGAATTTATTCTCTATTTTGTGATAACTTAAAATTTTTCATTTCTGTTCAAGGTTTTCATGTTTCTCTACATTGTATGTTTAGCATATTCCTCATACCCAGCTACTCTTGCTTTCCTGGCCTCTCTTCCACTGGTCCCTTTGTCACCCTAAAAGCTACAGGTGCTTTTAACTTTAATGGGCCTTGCCACATCCAGTGCTAGGGTTAAAGGCAGTGATCCATCCCGCACATGGCCACCATCCCCACTGTTAACTTGTATTTTAGTAAGCTGTTTAATCTACAAGTTCCAGAAATTTTCTCCTTTTTGTTTATATGTTTGTGCGAGTGTATGCACATATGTATACGTACTAACACACACACACACACACACACACACACACACGTATAAATAAAACTGGTTTTCCTGATGTGTATCATGTGCTCACAGAGGCCTGAAAAGGGGGGCACTGGGTCCCCTGGAAATGCAGTTACAAGTGGTAAGCTCCCATGTGGGTGCTGGGAATTGAATCCAGGTCCTTTGTAAGAACAATTAGTGCTGCCAACCCGGGCCATCTCTCCAGTGCCCTCTCCTCATTCAGTGACTTACGTACATGTACAATTTCCCAGATCCCTACTTTGTTTCATGACTTTAATGTTTTGGGGTTTTGCTTGTGTTTTTGGGGGTTTTGCTTTGTTTTGTTTTTTGATCTGTGCTTTAAAAATGTTCCCTTTATTTGATTTTGTTGATTGTACTTCTTTTTGTTGTTTGGTTTTGTTTTGTTTTGTTTTAAGAAGCTGGCCTTGAATTCACTGTAGCCTAGGCTGATGTTGAACTCTCTCCTGTCTCAGTCTCGTGACTGCCCTTCAGCACCCTCCACTCTTACAAATTCACAAACTGCACTGTCATTTCTTCTGTGCTCGGAACTGCTGAGTTCTCTCTCCAGCTCCCTTTGTCTCTATTTATGTGTGTATTAGATTAATTATTTTGAGACAGTCATACTAATAAAGCCTTTGCTGGCCTGGAACGAACTCTAGACCAGGGTGACCTCAAATCCTAGATCCACTGTGATTGTACTCTAGATCGGATTGGCTTGTTATATAAAGCCAGATGCTCTAACTGTTTTTATGCAAACGTTTTTGTTTTAACATAACCTTATATATCTTCGGGTTCAAGTGATTTAACTAAGTTGAATAGAGCTCTTTGTATGTTGCTTCCTGAAGGTTCCTAAAAGCAAACACTGTGCTAAATCAGTAGGAATCGAGAAATACTCAAGTCATTCTCTACTTCAGCCTCCGAGGATCCCCATTCTTTCCCTTGCACTGTTAGAATGTTTGGACTGAGTTTATGAACTAGAAACTTGAGCCTGCAATGGTTGCTCCTGTATTGGACATACTGTCATTGTTCCTGAGCAGTAGCATTTGAACAACTCTCTGGTGTTTCCATTGTATCAGGCACTGCAGTCTAGACCTGATTTAAAGTGTGCAGCAGGCTGTAAGTACTACAGACTCGAAGGGCTTGTGACCTCCTTTCTGTAGGTTTGGTATCTCTGGCGGTGATAGATTCTGGGAACCTTACTTTGTGATGCTGAGGGATACTATTTGTTTTATGGTACAATAAGCAGGATAGACCCTGAGGGAAGTTTAATGTCTTCCTAGAACTTCCTCACTATTCTTTAACCTACGTTCTGGGAGAGTGGTGATAGTGCATACCCATAGACTGAGGCAAAGGATTGTGAGGGTGAGACAGTTTGGACTACGTAATTAATAGTCTGATCATTTATCTAGCCTTGATAGGACAAAACAAAAACCAGTTTTACATTCTGGATTAAATTAACCAGTTTTACAACTGTATGAACTCTACTTCTAAAACTCTCTACCTCTTCTCTTTTCCAGGTGGTGTGGGGATGATGTGCTCATTGAGTGAACAAGGGAAGCAGCTAGCTATCCAGGTGTCTAATATCCTGGGGATGGATGTGTGTGGCATTGACCTGTTGATGAAAGATGACGGCTCCTTCTGTGTCTGCGAGGCCAATGCAAATGTAGGTTTCATCGCCTTTGATAAGGCTTGTAATCTAGATGTAGCTGGTATCATAGCAGACTATGCTGCCTCCCTCCTGCCCGCTGGCCGGCTCACCCGGCGCATGTCCCTGCTCTCTGTGGTGTCCACTGCCAGTGAGACTAGTGAGCCGGAGCTTGGTCCCCCCGCCAGCGCTGCTGTCGACAACATGAGCGCGAGTTCCAGCTCTGTTGATAGCGACCCTGAAAGCACCACCGAGCGAGAGGTGCTCACCAAGCTCCCAGGGGGGCTGTTCAACATGAACCAGCTGCTAGCCAATGAAATCAAACTCCTGGTGGAGTGACTCCACTGGTAAATAGTTAAACAACAAAACCCTTGCAAAGCCGTCTCCCTGCACCCCATCCCCTTTCCCTTCAACCAACTTGCAATGCTGTTCATGGAGAATGTTCAGAGGTTGAGATAAAGATACAGTAAGATTGGTTAGAAGAAGGGAAAATTGATGAGACCCCTGGTAGTAATACTTACTGACTCATTTGCAGATTTCACTGGTGACACAGAGAAATGGCAGGCTCTCATGTTAACCTTTTCAGTTACTAAACCCTGCTCTTAGGCTGTGAGGAACATGAAAGGTTTTTTTTTCCCCTCTCTTTTGTTTTTATGTAGAATGGTTTTGATCCAAGTACTTGATAGCATGACTTCAGTTTCAAGATTTGTAAAGAGGAAAACATCCGCTTAAAATACAGAAATGTTTTAAATAATAATATGAAAATTCTGCCGTTTCTCTCAGCTAGCATTTAGCGCATAGTTGTTTATGAACTCTAAGGGGCCCTGACTGGAATTTCTTATTTTCATGTTTGTCGTTGTTTTTTCCCCCTTAATTTGGGTGGGAGGGTAATGTGACTATAATCCAATAAAGATTTTTAATAACAAAATTGGCATGTTTGCATGATGAAAGGAAAATGAACAGTATTGCAATGTCTGGTATACAAAGTAACATTTACTCAATGTAGATAAAAGTTACACTAGTTAAAAGTTTGTGCATTGACTTGTATTTGTTAGTGTTTTAGTCTTTTTTTGAAGGATACATGCTCTGTTAATGTTGCATTTTTAATACATGCTGGTAACACCCTTGCTCTATGACTGCATCTTTAACAATGGCCAAAGTAAAGAAAATGCTACCTTTTTGGTTAACAAAACACCACTCAAAACATACACATTTAAAGGTCTCCCTGCCTTCCTCTTTTTCTCTTTTAATGAGTTAGACATTTAAAGGATATAACATTTCGGGGAGGCAAGTCAAGGTTATTAGGTATAAAGCTGAAAGGATTTCTTAAGTCTAACTTTTTGTGTTTGCATTTTTCACATTTTAGAAAGGAGTATATATGTCGCATGCAAGTGTACATGTTTTATTCTTTGTTTACACCAAACAGAAAGATTAGAATCTAGAGAATGGCATGATGGGAAACAGTTTTTACTTAAAACAGGTGAATTGCCTTAGACCTCAATAGTATAGAGATACTCCCCTAAAGACAATAGGAAAGTAGATGTTTCTTAAGCTTTTTTGTGTGTATGTATGTTGTTTGTTTTTGTAGACTGTTTGGTGTATGATTTACTCAAGGCTACATGCTTTTATTTAATGTTATGGCTGTGCATTTTCTTTTTTATGCTTAAGATCTGGAGGGAGGTGGGCTGGATGTTTTTTGGGGGGATTTATTTAAATATTGAGTCTCATATAGCCCTACTCCTTCAGTACTGACCCCTCTGTTCCTTTTTTGAATTGATGAAAGCCCCAAACTGCATATAATATGAGCCTTTAAGTCAAGGAATAAAACAGTCTAGTGATGAGTCTGGAAGATGTGTTAAGAGGTGGAGATGCTTCCGGGGTCAACAATTTTTCCCCAAGCTTTTCTTGATTCTCCAGTGCTGTTTTTCTTCAGATGGACCTTAACATAATTTCTTGGACACTACTTAGAGACTTCAAGGCGATAATAAAACATCAGCATTATCCAGCTCTAACAGAGGTTTGATCATGCTTAACTGTATAGTTCTCCCATTTTAAAAAGGAATGTAATAAAACTTGGTTTCCCCCATAGAATTAAATATTAAAATGGAGTAAAAGGTTTTATTGACAAAATAGAATAGTACCTGTAATCTGTGCACTCTTCTCATTTCACCTCAGAAAAAAGACATATCAGGAGTTTCCAGTTTATCTTTAGGGCACTCCAATTGCATATGCACATTCTGAGTCGCACAGGATTATGGGAGTCATACATACCTCTGATTCATTAACAGAATAAAAGTACTCGGTACTTTGCTGAATGATCATATTTTGGAGGGTACATACTATATGGTGTAGACAAATGAACAACTGTGTAATCAGATCCTAAGACTATCTGGTTGCCATATACATTATGATATACATGTATGTAAGTTCATGCATTTGAAGACAAATAGAACATCTTTACTTGTTGAAAAATTCACTTTTTATGGTGGGATAATAAAGAAACAGGAAAATGATAGCCATTTTTCTAAAGCGAGCAGTGCTCTAAGAAGCTTTCCAGCTGTTTCACTCCTGGTCACACAACTACTGTGTTAAGTGCAGCTCTTAGCAGCCCCCCTCGGGTGTCACACTCACACTCAGACTGAAAGTAGGAAGGGTACTCATCTTGAATTCTCTCAATTTAGATAAATAATAAGAACAAATCATTCTGGAAGAACTCAAAGGAAACAAGTGAGAGTTGACTTATTTTCATAACTTTTGTATAATCTTCATCACTACTGTGAAAAAATGTATCAAATTTGTGTAATCGTGCCAAAAAATCTGAATTACTGTAAATTTTTTGTACACTGTTAAATTATAATTGTTAATTGTATTTTAATGATTCTGATTTTGTTTTTATGTTACTTATGATAAGAATTGGACTCAGATCCATGCATTATGAACTCCACTTAAACTTTCTAATTGAGTAAATTTTTTTTTGATCATTTGTTCATTTCTGTTGGCTTTTCTCCAATGAACTTTGAAATCTTTCTCTATGCTATCGATAAGAAACTACTTGGAATGTTAGAAAAAAAAAAATCCAACAAGAGACTTGCTTTCGTCAAGCGCTTTATCAGACTTTAAGAAGCACAGGAGGCGCTGGAAAAGGTCCCTGACCATCAGTCATCTTACCCGAGAAGGAGAAGAGTGGAAACCCAAGTGCTCGTCACTCAGAGAGCCCCAGTGTGGGGCTGGGGGGTGTTAGAGACACTGTGAAATCAAATCTTGTGCTGTATCTTTCTCCTGGTCCGCTGTTTTTGAGAAGGTTTGTGGGCTATTTGGCTGGTGAGACACGATCCCCTCCTAAGAACATGTAGGTGCTCAGACAGGTAACCTGCTGCTCTTTGTTTGTCTGTCTGTTGGCTTTTATTTAAAATTTACTTTTCTTGTGCTAGGATTTTTTTTAAAATGTAATATATTGCAGGATTTATAACCAGGTTCACTGCTTTCTTTTGTTTCTTAAAAAAAAGAAAAGAAAGAAAAGTTTCACTTAATATAATAGGCGCCTTGGAATGTTTTAGTGATGGACAGAAGTCTGCTGTTGGAACCCTCTAGTCTTCCAGATTAGATTTGAAATGTTTTCATTTTGTTTTGGGGTTTCTGTGGTATTTTATTTCTTTTATCCCAGTGCACTTTGCCATGCCTTTTGGGGTGGCTGCCTAACTCTAGGGAAAATTGTTTTCTATGTTAACAAAAGTTTGGTTCTTAAAATTTCCTTAATGTCTACATTTTTAAAATTGTTTTTCAAGAAATATTCTAATATTTTGCACTGTCACTGTTCTTTGCCAGCCTTTTCAGGAGCCAAAATATACAAATACAAACAAACAAAAAATACTCAGAGAAAATACTTTCCTTCTTCCCCCTTCCTGCTGATGAGTGAGACGTTTTGAGAGCTTTGGGGTCAGTGCCCTTCTAAACTTCCCCTCCCCCAGTAACGCAGCTGCGCAGTGCGTGCTCAGTGCGGTGGCTTGGACCGTGCCCAGCCCAGCCTGCTGTCAGGTAATTGGTTTCTCCTTAATTTTTATCAGAAGACTAACATTTACTTTTTTAAAGTTTTCTTTCTGTAACACTTTAAAAGCAAGCATCAGTTTGTCATAACTTGGTTTTTCCCAGTGCATAAATATGGTAGCCAGTAATGTGAAGAGTGTTTGGGGTAGAGATGAGTCTACTGGGGTGAACTCAGGATGTGGGGAGTGTCCAGCCATTCAGAGTCCCCACTCCTTGCGTACATGTCCATGACTGGCCCTTCCGAGTGTGGCTGCTTGTGGGGTCGCGTCTCCCATTGTGCTGCTTGTGGGGTCGCGTCTCCCATTGTGCTGCTTGTGGGGTCGCGTCTCCCATTGTGCTGCTTGTGGGGTCGCGTCTCCCATTGTGCTGCTTGTGGGGTCGCGTCTCCCATTGTGCTGCTTGTGGGGTCGCGTCTCCCATTGTGCTGCTTGTGGGGTCGCGTCTCCCATTGTGCTGCTTGTGGGGTCGCGTCTCCCATTGTGCTGCTTGTGGGGTCGCGTCTCCCATTGTGCTGCTTGTGGGGTCGCGTCTCCCATTGTGCTGTTTGTGGGGTCGCGTCTCCCATTGTGCTGTTTGTGGGGTCGCGTCTCCCATTGTGCTGCTTGTGGGGTCGCGTCTCCCATTGTGCTGCTTGTGGGTCGCGTCTCCCATTGTGCTGCTTTGGCTTAAGCTTTTTCAGGCTCGGTGTTCCGAATGCACAGTGAGCTCACAGTTTAAAGGCGTCAATTAGGAGTTGACAGGTATGGAAGACTAGAGGTGTGTGAAGGTAAATCAGGTTTTAGGATATATATGTATGGTTTTAAAATACTCGGTAGTATTTATTTGGCCATAGTGAAGTGCAAGGGACTTGTGAAGCACAGTAGAAAGCACTTTAGTTAATGCGTACAGAAGAAATTGCTGTAGCCTGATACACTAGTCCTACAGACATAGATGTGAACGGTTAAAGACCATCAGATTCTAAAGCATACACATTGTAGATTTGAACATGTAACGGGATATTCCCAAAGCACAGCATGGTTACCCAGATTAGTTAGCCAGTGTCATAGAACAGTTAGTGGCAGACTAGAAGTATAGTTGTACAATTTGATAGTCTTTCGTTATCTCTTCCCTTTTTGTCTATCCCTGTCTACTTACTGTTTCTCCTTTCCTGTCCTTTCTAAGGTTTTCACTCTGAAAGCCAGTCCTCGTATTTTACATCTGGGGCAGTGTAATCTCTTTATAATAGAGGATTTCAGAGACACTAGCCAGCACCTTTTTATCATGTACTATACAAAGACTGTAAACATTCCCCAAGCCACTAGTTAGTGATAAGAAGCCCTGGCCCTTGGTGCTTTCTACGCCTAAATAGAGGTGTGTAATAAATTATCATTAGCCTATTCTGTGCTTCAGCTGACACATGAGATAGAGACATCCTCTAGCATCTTAAGATAATTATCTGCTGAACTGAACTGAAATTTACTTGTCCAGGAATCTCAGCTGCACTCCTGCAGGGATGTATGAAGTGTTCTGAGGAGGAGTCCTTCAGGAGACTCTTGTTCTCTGGATGACAATGGCCACCATTACAATGTTTGCCTAGCATAGGGTGTGCAGAGTTTATTTAACAGCCTCCATTCTGCTGCCCCATTAAACACTGCTGACTTTACCTTGCTTTAGATTTTACTGCACTCAGAGTTACTGGGTGAACCGTCTATAGTATGTTTACCTGGCTGCTATTTGGGGTTTGGGAACATGAGGGGTGGGGTGAACTGTTGTTGTTTTAGGTTTCAGTCAGACAGACATCCCTGCGCCTCAGTTCCCAGAAGCACAGCAGGCCTCTAGGAGCATCCGTGGGAAAGGCGCAGTCCTGGCATCACCAACTTCTCCTGCTCAGGCTCATCCCATATGCAGAGGTCAAAAGGGTGGGGCTTGAGATGGGGGAAGGAACGAGAACTAGAAACTATGGAACTGCAGTGTTGCTGTTGACCAGCTTTTGGTGCTTCTGTCAGTGTGTGTTTGCTTGTTTTAAGTTGGCAAGTCTCTACATACATTTATTTGGGAGGGTGGAAAAACAAGCCATTACTATTGCTAGTCAGTCTTGGGAAAATTCCTTAGTATGTAATGTCAAATAAATTTCAAATGTAGATTCCAGTGGCAAAGAATGGGAATAGGAGTATTAGATTTTTAAAGGCAGAAGACATCATCCTGTGTTAGCTCTCAGCTCTCTTAGAACCACGTTTGTCATTCTTTTCCCTACCCCAAGTTTTGCTACGTCTGTAAATAGTTTAAGGAAAATACATTCATGGTCAGTCCTTTCTATGGGACTTACCAAATATTAACTCTTTCGCAAAAAAATACCCAATGCTTACTTGGGCATACAAATGCTACCCTATTTTAAATGTAGGTGGCGTGTGTGTTCGTGCTTTAATGTATTCAGAGCCATTGGGCAATAAGCAGTCCAGAACATTGAAATCTCAAGCAGGTAAAGCACCTAATACCTTAGTTTCTAGAATTAAATATATTATGTGTTCTCTGGGTAGTCTGTGAATTTGAAATTTGTAGGAGTTGTAGTCTACCTAGATAAATTTCCCATCATATATTAATAGTTCCTAGGAATACGTAAGGGAGGAAACAGCTGAACAGACTGTGCCTCTGTGATGATGACTGTGCAGTGACAATTGTTCCTCTTCCTTTCCTTCCATTTTTAATTTTCCTAGCTTAGCATGAACACTGACCATGCGTTATTTGATTCTCTGTGATTGGGTTTTTTCTGCTGATTATTGAGGTGGGATGGGAAAGATATGAAAATGTTGATGCACATTGTGAAAGTATGTAATGCTAAAAGCTTTTGTTTAATTTGAACAATAAGCAAGACCTTTTTCTATATATCCTTCTGCTGCAGCAGAGAGATAAACTGGTAGGTGGCAGCAGAGAAAGGAATTCTTCAGACTGATGGCTGACATTAAACCTACATAGGAGAAGAGATAGCATGTGACATACCAAGTGGAGCGAGGCCCAGCCGAGATGAAAGCTGGACTCGGGAAGGCTGCCTCTTTACCGAATGGTAAGGCATTTTCAACCCAGAAGGAGTGTTTGATTGCTGTGTGAGTTGTATTGTCACATCCTGCGGAGGTGTGAAAACTTAGATGCCTGTCATTTTCTATTTCAGGTTGAGTCTGACCTTACTGGTGCACTATCATTCTTTCTTTTGAAAAATTAACACTATGCAAAATTCCCCCCAATACATGGAAACATATTGGCCTTTAATGGTGTCAAAACTAAGTTGAATGTAATTTTATTTTAAACTATTTTATGAAATTAAGACACCCCCCCCCAGTAGGAATGCTAAAAAATGTAATGTTTAAAGTTACAGAGCAGTAAGAGCTAGTAGTCTCCTGGCTGCCTCAGCACACCCTCAACAGTTTGGCTCCCTGTCCATGTTTTTATTTATCACTTCAGAGTCTGTCAGTCTCTGTCTCTGTCTCTGTCTCTCTCTCTCTCTCTCCCTCCCTTTCTCCCTCCCTCCCTCCCTCCCTCCCTCTTTCTGAGACCCGGCTGGCTGTCCTGGAACACTATGTAGACCAGGCTGGCCTTGAACTCAGAGATCAACCTGCCTCTGCCTCCAGAGTGCTAGAATTAAAGGCATACGGGTTTTTGTTTGTTTTTCTTTAAATTTTTTTTATAGTCTAATCATTGCCCTTCTCTCAGTCCCCCCTCACATAGTTCCTCATCCCATTCCTCTTTCCCCTTGTCTCCAAGAGGATGTTTCCCCTCCCTACCAGGCCTCCCCCACTCCCTTAAGCCACAAATCTCTCAAGGGTTAGAAGCTTCTTCTCTCACTGAGGCCAGACCAGGCAGTCCTCTAGTGTATGCTGCCTGGTTGGTGGCTCAGTGAGATATCTCAAGGGTCCAGGTTAGTTGAGACTGCTGGCCTTCTGTAGGGTTGCACTCCTATGCTTCTTCCAGGCTTTCCCTAATTCAGCCACAGGGGTCCTCGACTTCAGTCCATTGGTTGGATATAAGTGTCTGCATCTGTCTCAGTCAGCTGCTTGTTGGGTCTCTTAGAGGGCAGCCATGCTAGGGTCCTGTCTGTAAGAACACCATAGCATCAATAATAATGTCAGTCCTTGGAGCCTCCCCTTGAGCTGGATCCCAATTTGGACCTGTCACTGGACCTCCTTTCCCTCAGCCTCTTCTCCATTTTTGTCCCTGCAGTTTTTTTTTAGACAGGAACAATTCTGGGTCAGTTTTTTGACTGTGGGATGGCAACTTAACCCACTTGATGCCCTGTCTTTCCACTGGAGGTGGGCTCTACAAGTTCCCTCTCCCCACTTTGGGCATTTCATCTAAGGTCCCTTCCTTTGAGTACTGCGAGTCTCTCACCTCCCAGGTCTCTTGTGCTTTCTAGAGCCCCCCCCCCCCACACACACACCTCCCACCCCTATCCCAGAGGTTACATATTTCCATTCATTCTGCTGGCCCTCATGACTTTAATCCTGTCCCCTGCCCCTTACCTGATCTTATTCTCCCCTCCCCTCCCTCATCCCTCTCCTACCTATGTCCCTCCCTCTGCCTCCAATGATTTTCTTCTTCCTCCCAAGTGAAATTGAAGCATCTTAACTTTGGACCTTCTGCTTGTTAACCTTCTTGAGTTCTGTGGATTGTATCCTAGGTCTTCTGTACCTTTTTGGCTAATATCCACTTATTAGTGAGTGAGTACATACCATGTATGTCCCTTTGGGTCTGGGTTACCTCACTCAGGATATTTTCTAGTTTCATCCATTTGCCTAAGAAAACCTATATTCTCGTTGTTAATAGCTGAATAGTAGGACAGGAGTCTTCCTGCTGCCATCTGCAGCAGGGAACCAGGCATCTTCAAAGCCTTCTGTGCTTAGCCTGCCAGGAGAGTGATCTCCCAGCAGCACTTTCACTTATGAGTGCGGAGGTGAGATCTCCACCTTCTCTCTGGAGGGGTATAGCTAGGAGCACACAGGGCATATGAACAGTGTTGCTGCTGGGACAGGAGTCTTCCTGCCACCATCTGCAGCAGGGAACCAGGCAGCTCCAAAGCCTTCTGTGCTTAGCCCGCCAGGAGAGAGTTGGTCTCCTAGGAGTACAGACACAGGCTGACAGACCCATAGGAGGGACAAGCTCCAGCCAGAGACAGCAAAACCAACTAGCACCAGAGATAACCAGATGACAAAAGGCAAGCGCAAGAACCCTACCAAGAGAAACCAAGGCTACTTGGCAACATCAGAGTCCAGTTCTCCCACCACAGCAAGTCCCGGATACCCCAACACACCGGAAAAGCAAGAGTTGGATTTAAAGTCTCATCTTACGATGCTGTTAGAGGACATCAAGAAGGACGTAAATAACTCCCTCAAAGAAATACAGGAGAACATGGGAGAATTACAGGAAAACACAAACAAGTGAAGGAACTGAACAAAACCATCCAGGATCTAAAAATGGAAGTAGAAACAATACATCACAAAGTGAGACATCTCTGGAGATAGAAAATCTTGGAAAGAACTCAGGAGTCATAGATGCAAGTATCAACAACAGAATACAAGAGATAGAAGAAAGAATCTCAGGTGCTGAAGATACCATAGAAAACATTGACTCAACAGTCAAAGAAAATGCAAAATGCAAAACTTCTGAGTCAAACATCCAGGAAATCCAGAACACAATGAGAAGGCCAAACCTAAGGATTATAGGTATAGAAGAGTGAAAATTTCCAACTTAAAGGGCCAGTAAATATCTTCAACCAAATTATAGAAGAAATCTTCCCTAACCTAAAGAAAGAGATGTCCATGAACATACAAGAAACCTACAGAACTCCAAACAGACTGGATCAGACCAGAAAGTCAATTTAACATGTTTTTCTATATATTTCTTGAATTTTATCAGAAATATTTTACTTGTAGATCTTCAATTTTATCAGAAAATGTTTATAATTCCACTTTCAATCAACTTAGAAATATTTTTATGCCTACCATTTTATCTGTAATTTTCTATGATAATCTTCAATTTTAATGTTATTTTACATTTTTCTACAATTTTATTAGAAATATTTCCCATGTAAATTTTCAGTTCTATCATAAAATGTTTCTACTTCCTTTTTCAATTAATTTAGCAATTTTTTTATGTCCACCATTTTACTCTTTAATTTTCCATGAAAATTGTCGATCTTAATGTGGTTTTTCTATATGCTTCCTCAATTTAGTCGGAAACATTTTCCATGTAAATCTTTAATTTTATCATAAAAATTTTTTTACTTCCTTTTTCAATAAAAAATAAAATAAAAAATAGCTGAATAGTATTTCATTGTGTAAATGCAACATATTTTATGTATCCATTTTTATGCCTACCATGATAGGATTTAATATACCTATAATATTATAATATCTTCTATACCTATAATACCATTTTTATGCATAGCATGCCGTTGGATGAACATCTATGTTTCTAGCTTGTGGCTATCACAGATAAGGCTGCTATGAACATAGTGGAGCACGTGTTCCTGTGGTATGGTGGAACATCTTTTGGGTATATGCACAGGAGTGGTATATCTGGGCCTTCAGGTAGATAGATTTACAATTTTCTGAGGAACCACCAGATTGATTTCCAGAGTGGTTATACCAGTTTGCATCCCACCAGCAATGGAGGAGTGGTCCTTTTTCTCCACATCCTCACCAACATGTGTTGTCAACTGAGTTTTTGATCTTAGGCATTCTGACTGGTGTAAGGTAGAGTCTCATGGTCATTTTGATTTGCATTTCCCTGATGATGTTTTGTTTTGCATCAGTGTTTTATAACCCAGGCTATCCTCAAACTCCTGATCCTTTTGTTTCTACCAATAAGTGCAGACATGCACACTATGAACAGCACAGATAAATAGTAAAAACAATTGACCCAAACAGGAATGTTTCTCAGAAGCATATTTGTTAGGTGTCTTATTGTTAAATGGAAGTGATTGTGTTCAAATATACATGGATAGAAATAAGATATCCAGAGATAGGTGATTGATAATGGCTCCTACTAATCTCTGTAGTAGATTGAGTTTTTGGTCCACAAATATTTACTACAGACATTTGCAAAGATTCACTATCAAATGTCCATCTTGAATTCAAGCTCATTTTATTTAGGTTTGCACTCCCAGCACTTACATGCTAAGCCATCTCTTAAGTCCTAAGCAAGTCTAGGCAACTTCTCTGAACTTTAGCTTCATCCCCAGAACCCATGATGGGAGGAGAGACCAGCTTCTGAGAGAGTTGTCCTTTGATGTGCTTGCATAATGAATACAATAATTTAAATAAATATAGGAAAAGATTTCCCAGATTATAGAGCCAAAGCTAAAACTGTTTTTCTTCTATTTTAAAATGTTCTCTACATTTTACACCATGCATTCTTTTAACATCTATAGTTTCCAGACACATGCCCTGAAGTGGGAGCTGTACTTAACCAATGTAAGCCTGGGGCATCTTTTCAGAAAGCTTGCTAAGATAATCTGTAGGTAACCACCTTGTGTGCTTATATGTGTGTTTACTGCTTATATGCCCTTGACTTATGTACATGTATGTTTGTTGTTTGCATGCACTCTGACTTGGCTCAACAGTTAAGTGCTTCCTGTTCTCTCCAAACCCATGTCGGGCGCTCACAGGCTCCTGTAACATGTAAGAGCTGGCATTCACAGCACTTCCATTCATGCATACACACCCACACGCGTCTGCATAATTAAAAACAAAATCTTTTGAGTAAGGAAAGATGCAAAGGCGCCTTTGTGCTCTCTAGAATATTTGTTGAAAACAGAACACATTCACACCATGAAGCCTGCCTCTGTTTTGTACATTCCATTCCTGTTTCAGAAAATGAGTCAGTCTGTCACAGAGATGAACTCTTCTGAAGGTCTTTCTTTTCCTTGTAGATTTTAAAACTAAAAGAGGGACAGATAGAATCAGCAGGATGAATAATAAAAACACAGTGGTGTGGGACATACCACATTACTGTTGAAATACCCTACTGCCTTAACAGTTATGTCCCAATGTAGAAATGTTAAAAGATTTTAAGGCTGAACTTAATGACCAACTTGAATATTAATCAAGCAACATTTATTGTGCATGAAATTATTGAAAATTTAACCTAGAGGATATAAGTAAAAGAATCAAAGTTATTAAAGAATTAAAGTATGTTTGTTTTGGATCTTGGATCTTGTACAGTAATTTTATTATGTAAGAATTTTCATTTTTGCTTCCTTTCGAAGCAATACATTTATTTACAATAGCATTCTTTTAAAAAATGCTATAATTCAACCCATGATTCTAGTTTTAAAAAATTATGATCATTAAATGTCTTTGTTAACCAAGATTAAACCAGGTCAGAGAATGGTAACATAGGGTGTTGCTGGTTGCTTTTTGTCCTTTTCTCTTTTACCCGTTTTCCCCATTAATGTATTTTGGTTTTCCCCCAGGTTCTCTCAAAGTAACTAGTGATCTTCTGGATGAAGACAGATCTGCATCACTTTTTAAAGTGGAAAAAGAATGCAGAATAAGAAAGAATTAGTTCTTTATATCATGTTGCATTCAGTTTGGGTTTTCTTTTTCTAAATTAAAAACACTGAATGGAAATAAAATTGATGGAGTGTGGTTTGTTCTTTTAGCAGCTGTCGTTTGTACCCACTCCCTCTTATGTGTCAGTCACCTTAGTCCAGGATTCTAGACTCGGCCGGAGTTTCTTTCATTCTTTCCCACGAGCTGTCTTGCAGTACAGTGAGCACTCCGTTTGGAACATAGGCAGGCTCTAGAGTGGTGTTGGATGGTTTCCCTTCCTGCACACAGTGAATGCTCATGCTGAATGTTAATCTCTGAAGAATACTCTTGAAAAAGAAGAGTCATATTGCCTCAGATTTCACATCTAACAATAGTTACACAGCCTCTGGACACATCTGTCTCCATAATACAGATTATTTATTTCAAAAGAAAGTAAATGAACTTAGCTTGTTAGATTCATATGTAAGGATTATCTATGATAGAGTATCACCCATTGTTGAATATTAACAATCAATCTTATGCATTTAGTTATTGATAACTTACTTAAAACTATTGAATTATTTAATTGCTGAAAACTCAACATGGGGTCTTGCCCGTGTTGGCAAGCACTCTACTGAAATAAATGTATTCCTAAAATTGGTGTTTCTGTTTAAATTCTTAGAAGATCTTGTGCTTAGATGGGACCTTGTGCTGTGTGTGCTTATGACATTTATTTTCTAGACTCAAATTCTTTAACACATTTTGTTAGCTGGGTTGTTTCGAAAAACCTCATTTTAATCTGGGAACAGTAGCCCATTCCTTTAATCCTTAGGAGGCAGGGGCAGACATATCTCTTGAGTTTAATGACACCCAGGGCTACTCAGAGAAATCCTGTCTCAAAGGGAAGAAAAAGGTGAAACAAATTAACAGTGGAACAAGGTTTGGAAAGTACATGATAGAAGCATGTTCAGTGTTATGGAAAAACAACAGAATAGTGAGACACAGTGTGCTTCCTAGTTTCCTGTTGCTGTGACAGCACACCCAACCAAAGCAGCTCATCACAGCATGGAGGGGAGGAGTCCTGCTCCTGGCACATACTCATTAGGAAGCAAAACTGAGTGCTGGTCCTCTTGCTTGTTTTCAGTTCAGGCCCCATGGGATGGTACTGCCCTTACTTGGTATCCGGGGAGAAGGGTGAAGTGCAGGAGCTTCCTACCTCAGTTAACCCGTTCTGGCAGATCTCTCACAGGTGTTCCCAGAGGGTTAACTGTCACACATAGCAATATAGATAGTGTACCCCTCAGGTAGCAGGCCATTATCAGTCCAATGAGAAGTACCCCAGAGCCAGCAATATACCACAGCACTGAAATTATTTCTGAGGGAGAGTGCAAAAATTTTAGATCCTGTTTTGTAGAAAACATCTGTTGAAGAATAAGCAGATTGAATGCCTTATGGAATGACTTACAAATTGAGACTCTGGTAATAGCACAGTCTAAAAGGAGTAAGAGTTGAAGTCCAACTGAACCTGTAAATAGAAAACCACCCTTCATAGTAAGATTCCCAAGTATAAGCAAAAAATACCAAGACATCAAATCTAAACATTCAGTAAATGTCAACTTCTTTATTAGAAACACATGACCTTTGACAGATTCAGGGGGATGTGTTTGCTTTTGGTTTTGGTAGTTCCCTATAGTCAGCTCCTTAGATAAGCAGCAACAGCCCTCAGCCTTGTTTATGAAATCCATGCATAGTGTAGATGACCTAAGAGCTGATAATCGAAGCTCTAAAAAACTGAACAGTCAAGAGATAGAGAGTTTTGAGGAAAAGATACAAAGGAAAGGGAGAAGCAGCAGGCAGGAATGCTTTTGGGGTGCAGAGAGAACAGACTTCATCTGCATGCAAGCCTGCCAGTCTGAGCAGGTCACCCATTAGGATGCTCTTGTACTGCTTGGGTAGGAATGCCTGACTTGTGTACCATAGGAAGCCTGATCTGACAGGTGTAGTGGGTTGGGAGTGCTTAGAGGCTGTCAGCTAGGTGTTAGTCCCAGACCTGGGCACCACACACCCATGTCAACCATGCTTCACGCCTTAATACTACAGACACATTCCACACACTTAGGGAACCCCTTCGTGGCTTTATAATTCTCTGAAATTCCCTGTGCCATTACCACTGACGCTTTTCATGCTCTTAGGATTTGCTGCATACAGTCCAATTTGCAAAGCCATTGGCATCTTGTCTCGAATCTCCTGCAGCTACCCCTTGGTCTTGGCCTTTTCTCACACTTAGCAATGTCTAACCGTTGAGTACAAAGAAAGACTGAAGAATTGTTTCTGGGCAGATTGTTACCTCTGTACCTGGAGTGATCACCAAGTAATGTTTGTTTCATAATAGTACGTGATGAAGTCTAGTCATTTTTCTTTCATTTTGTAGGGCATCTCCCAGCACCCCCTTGACTGGCCTCCTAAAATATTAGAACAGTGGCAGAATCCTACACCTTTGTAGATTTTACATCTACCATGAATACATCATAGCAGGGTTTCATTTTAGCTACCTTATGCTCATTCTACTCAGCACATCACAGATGAAATGGGTTTTGTAGTACATTATCCAGGCAGCTTAATTACATCCAAAGAACTGCAGTGGATGCCTGAAACAGCAGATAGTACTAATTACTGTGTATATTCTGGTCTTTGTGTATAACCGGATGCTTCCCAGCTCCGGAGTTAATTTGTCTTTCTGTGTCTCGTGTCATGATACCTCCGCGCACATTCATTCTTGTGCTCTCGGGCCATTCTCACGTGAAATAAAGGTTACTGAGACACAAGCAGTAAACGATAAAGCAGTTAGCTTAGTAACCAAGATAGCCACCACTTGAGCAAACTGGTGGGGTATGCAGGACAGAGGGACAGTTTAGCCCTAGTCTAGGTTGGACAGCAGAACAGCACAAGATTTTGATTTCACACAAAGATGTGCTATTTAAACCTTGGGAAATAGGTCTGGAGTATAGTTCTGTGGTAGAGTGCACACCTGTCCTGTACAAAGACCTTAACATTCCAAAAAATAAAAAATAAAACTTAGGAACTGTTGACTCTTAGAATATCCCATTTCATATCTTCAGACCACAGTTGGTTATGATTAGCTAAAACTGTAGATGGTTGAGGAATATTCTGTGGGACAAACTTGAATATCAAAGATTAAACCATCCCTAGAGCAAAACTAAATGTCTATTCCCCAGGGATGGGAACATTGCTGTTTCTCTTTCTTGGTAGAAAAAAAGATAACCCGTATTTACTAAATCGGAGATTATATGTGTATTGTACAACTGAGTATTGCCTAGTCTGTTCAGTATTACCTGGTCTGATGTCTGACATCAACAAATTCTTTGGGTTTGAAGTGGATCCCAAAAGTGGCAGCTGGAAGCCAGTGGCAGCTGGAAGCCAGCTAGCCAACTACATTTCTTTATTACTTCTTTTTGAGATAGGGTCTCACTGTGTATGTCTGACTGGTTTGGAACTGGCTCCATAGACTAGGCTGGCCTCAAACAGAGATCTGCCTCCAGAGTGCTGGGATTAAAGGTATGCACCAATGTGCCTAGCATAATTTTCTATTCTTTCTCTCTTTCTCTCTCTCTCTCTCTCTCTCTCTCTCTCTCTCTCTCTCTCTCTCTCTCTCTCTCTCCCTCCCTCCCTCCCTCCCTCCCTCCCTCTCCCTCCCTCCCTCCTTCCCTCTTTCTTTCTTTCTTTCTTTCTTTCTTTCTTTCTTTCTTTCTTTCTTTCTTTCTTTCTTTTGTCAAGATTTTAAAAATAAACGGTTGGAAAAACTGACTCAGTGGTTAGAGCAATTGCTGCCTTTGCAGAGGACCTGAGTTCTGTTTCAAGCAGATATTAGGTAGCTTACAATCACCTGTAACTCCCAACTCCATAGAATCCGATGACACACACTTCTGGCTTCATAGGCACTGTGTAACATGCACATATGCGCACAAATATTTTAAAATTTTAATTATGTGTTTAGCTTAGTCTTACAAGAACATGAGATTTCCATGGGCCCTTGGTGTGTGTAACAATCATGTCAGTTATATGCATGTGCTGTGTAGCTGATTTCTAAAATGTATCCTGTGAAACTAAAATGTATATCCATTCATTGCCTGTCAGTTCATTTACCACTGCCCCAGTCTCGACCTCCTTATTCTGCCTCTTTCCTTTTTCATAACATATCTTCAAGGTTATCATGTTTCATGTCATAGCATTTCATGTGCATATGCATTTATGTACTTGTGTGTATGTACATGTATGTGTATATGTGCATTTGTGTGCACATGGTTATTAAAATTAATTTGTTTTGATTCAGTGTCTCTCTATGTAGCCCTGGCTGGTCTGGAACTCTCTGGTAGTTCAGGCTGGCCTCTAACTCTCAGATCTACCTGCCTCTGCCTCCTTGAATGTGTAGATTAAAAGCTTCCACCACCACAATAGCCCAGCAAATATTTCCTTTTTTAAAAGCTTAATTATATCTCACCAGCCAGAGGCAGGCAGATTTCTGAGTTTGAGGCCAGCCTGGTCTACAGAGTGAGTTCCAGGGCAGCCGGGGCTACACAGAGAAACCCTGTCCCCAAAACAAAAAATAAAAAAAGTTAAAGCTTAATCATCTTTCATCTCATTCCATGAATATAGCAGATTTTTGAAATTATTGTCATCTGACAATGAACTTGAGGCTGGTCCTATAGCTGTGCTAAAAGATTATACAAGAAACATGAAAACTAAGCCGGGCGGTGGTGGCGCATGCCTTTAATCCCAGCACTTGGGAGGCAGAGGCAGGAGGATTTCTGAGTTCGAGGCCAGCCTGGTCTACAAAGTGAGTTCCAGGACAGCCAAGGCTACACAGAGAAACCCTGTCTCGAAAAACCAAAAAAAAAAAAAAAAAAAAAAGAAAGAAACATGAGAACTGATAAATCTTAAAGAAAAAACAAAACAAAAACAACTGATTTCAGTTCTTTCAGATAAAAACCTGAGGTGCCATTTTTGGGTCATTTAGTAGCTGTATTTTTAATATGGGAGTGGGGGAGAGAACTCTACATTGTAGCCCCACTATTTCTCAGTGAGTTTTATTACAGGAAGTCATCAGTATTTATGATACACAAACAGTTTTCCATAGGAGAAAATATATTAAAGTCAAATTGCTGCTACTTGCCTCCTGTTGTCTGTACTGTAGAGCAGTGGTTCTCAACCTGTGGGCTGTGATCTCTTGAGAGTAGATGTTTCTCGAAATTAGTCATCTAAGGCCAACAAAAAAGATATTTACATTGTGAATCCTAGCAGTAGCAATATTACAGTTAATGAAGTATCAACAAAAATAATTTTATGGTTGGGGAGGGGTCAGCACTATAAGAGGAACTGTATTAAAGAGCTGTAGCATTAGAAAGGTCGAGAACCGCTGTTCTAGAGGAAATCACTTTTAGCATTTTCTTTCATTTTTTTTTTTTTGGCATATTTATATTTCTTTTTTTTTTGTGGTTTTTTGAGACAGGGTTTCTCTGTGTAGCCTTGGCTGTCCTGGAACTCACTCTGTAGACCAGGTTGGCCTCGAACTCAGAAATCCTCCTGCCTCTGCCTCCCAAGTGCTGGGATTAAAGGCGTGCGCCACCACCGCCCGGCTATATTTATATTTCTTTATCTTATTCTCTCTTTTGAAGATAGTATCTCTTGCATCTCTGGCTGGTCTTGAACTCACTACATTGCAGAAGCTGGCTTTGAACTCTTGTTTCATCTGGTTCCATGTCTTAGGTACTAGAATGACATGTCTGGCTCACTTATAACTATTTCTTGTTTGTGAAGTGGTTTTTGAGGAAGGATCTAATGTAGCCAAGACTGGCCTCAAGTCACTATATAATTTTTATCCTATTGACAGTGTCCTTTGCCTTACAGAAACTATGTAATTTTATGTCCCTCAACGGAGGAATGGATACAGAAAATGTGGTATATATACACAATGGAGTACTTACTCAGCAATTAAAAACAATGAATTCATGAAATTCTTAGACAAATGGATGGAATTAGAAAATATCATCCTGAGTGAGGTAACCCAATCACGAAAGAACACACATGGTATGCACTCACTGATAAGTGGATATTAGCCCAGAAACTTGGAATACCCAAAACACATTTCACATATCAAATGATGCCCAAGAAGGAGGAAGAACAAAGTATGGATACTCTGGTCCTTGGTAGAAGGGGGAACAAAATACCCACAGAAGAAGATACAGAGACAAAGGGTGGATCAGAGTCTAAGGGAAAGACCACCCAGATACTACCCCACCCAGGGATCCATCCCATATACAGTTACAAAACCCAGACACTATTATCAATGCCCACAAGTGTTTGCTGACCGTAGCTGGATACAGCCGTCAACTGGGAAGTTCTGCTAGTGCATGAGAATTACAGAGGGGGACACTCTCAGCCAGCCATAGAACTGAGCACAGGGTACCCAACGGGGCAGCTAGAGAAAGAATCAAGGAGATGAAGGGGTTTGCAGTGCCATAGGAGGAACAACAATATGAGCCACCCAGTACTCCCAGAGCTCCTAGGGACAAAACCATCAACCAAAGAGTACACATGGAGTTACCCATGGCTCCTGACACATAGGCAGCAGAGGATGGCCTTGTTAGACACCAAAGGGAGGAGAGGCCCTTGGTCTTGGAAAGACTTGATGCTGTAGTGTAGAGGAATACCAGGACAGGGAAGTGGGGGAGGGTTGATTGGGGAAGGGGAGATGGCTTATGGGATTTTGGGGGGAGGAGGGAACCAGGAAAGGGGACAATATTTGAAATGGAAATAAAGAATATATCTAATAATAAATAAATAAAAAATCACTATATAATTAAGGATGCACTTGAACTTCTTACCTTCCTGTCTCTGTCTCCTAAGAGCTGGGATTGCACCTATGTGTAGTACTTCTTAACCCACTTGGATCATTATGGAAGCAGTATCCTGTAGCTTGGGTCCTGATAGTTTGTCATACAAGCAAGCATATGGCTGTCTCAACATTTTTTATTTTTAATTTGTTAATAGATGTATTTGTTTTATGTACGTGAGTACACGGTAACTGTCTGCATCGGATCCCATTAAAGATGGTTGTGAGCCAGTATGTGGTTGCTGGGAATTGAACTCAGGACCTCTGGAAGAGCAGTCAGTGCTCTTAACTGCTGAGAGCCATCTCTCCAGCCGTCTCTCAACATTTTAAATAACACTTGATAGTCCATATTTGCTTCTATATAATTTACCTTGGTGTAGCTACAGATATAGTACACTGGTTCTATTTTAAGAAGTCTCCCTTTTTGCTAAAGCTTGTTATTTTTAGATGCATTAAAAGAATTCTAATATAAGAAAGGACATTTACTTTATTTACCATCTTTAATTAGGGTGACCATTTGAAAATTATTTGAACATATTACCATTCCTGAAAAAGTAAGTAATCCGTGTTGAGAATCTGTATATGTGTGTTTGAAAATTAGCACCTAGCGAGGCAGTGGTGGCTCATGTCTTTAATTCTAGTCTTCAGGAGGCAGAGGCAGGTGGATCCCTAAGAGTTCAAAGCCAGCCTGGTCTACAGTATGAGTTCCAAGACAGCCAAGGCTACATATAACAAAAAATAGCACCTGGAAAGTTGTGGAGAGTAACAGGAATCGTACCATAGTTGGGTCTCAAGGGAACTTCAAAATGTGGTCATAATTATAAGAATCAATAGAAAAAACACGAGTTTTAAAAAAAAAGATTGCTTTTTTCTACTAACGGTCAGGAATTCTCCTGGGACCTGGCCTAAGACAGCTGGAGGATAATGGACATGGCAGGAGTGAGGAACTGCCAGGTCCAATTAACATCTGGGGCCTGTAAAGTACCAACATACGGAGCCAAGTCATTTGCACTTGTTTAATAAAATCAGTTGAATATTTGAACACACACTTGGGAAATATAATCAAACCTTGTGTTTAGTTAACGAGGGTATGAGATCATAAGGAGAAGCCTGAAGGGAAGAGAGTCTGCCAAAAATCCAGTACAGCTCAGTTCCAACGCCATATTCTATAGTCTTAAATATTTTCACTGCATTCCCTATTTCATTCCTAAATCCACAAGATAATCCATTTAAAGTGAAAGCATAATGCTAATATTTGCTAGTCTATAATAAAGCAACATGTGTTTGTGTTAAATATTTGTTGGCCACAAGAAACAGATTCAGTTTATGTTTTAGCTTAGGGGTCACCACAATTCTAGACCACTTTCTGTATGGAGAGCTAAGTGGCTCTCGGTCTGATTGAGCCATATAAATATATAGTGTAAATGCATCATCCTCAGAGTACAGCTATGCAGGTTTCCCAGCTTGAGGAGTTCATAATGAAGCCGGTAAAACCAATCAGTTGTCTCTGCACTTGAATCTTTAATATCTGACCTAATTATTTGACAGACATAGTAAGCAAATTACAGTCAGAATTAAATCTAAATTTCAGCTTTGTAGTTGGGTGTGGTGGGACACACCTTCGATCCCAGCATTCCAGAGGTAGAGGCAGGGAAATCTCTGAGTTCAAAGCCAGTCTGATCTCCAGTAGTAAGTGCTTGGACAGTCAGTGTGCTACACAGTGAGAACCTGTCTGAAAAATAAATAAGAACATCCATACACGTATAAGATAATAAAACCAAAGCACTTTGCAGGGAAAATGGATCTGGCTACATCATAATTGGCATACAGAGGGTTAACAAAAGTTAGAAAGTTGGGCTCACCTTTGTAGAAGACCAGTGGGAAACTCACTGTATTCTGGAATTAATGGGACGTAGATTTGAAGAAGGAAAACAGAGAGGTGCAGTTTTGCAGAGGCAACGGCATGAAGATTCTGTTTGGATCATGCTAATGATTAGTTACCAATATGCCATTCCACCTCTTCTTCTATATTAAAATTTTATTATAAGAAATAAATATTTCTTATTTTATCTGAGTGTTTTGACTACATGTGCCTGAAAACTTCATGTGTGCAGGGTCTGAGGAGGCCAGAAGAAGCCATCAGATCTCCTGGAATCGGAATTATAGATGGTTCTGTGCAGCCATTTAGGTGCTGGAAGAGATCAAGGACATTACCTGCTCGCCTGGTGGCAGTGAGGCACACCTTTAATCCCAGTACTTGGGGAGTCAGAGGCAAGAGGCAGCTGGATCTCCAAGTTCAGCCTGTCCTTGTCTTGAAATTCTCGAAAAGAAAAAGAAAAAGAAAGGAGGGGGGGAGGGAGGAAGAACACGTGTGATTAGGGACCCATGGGGTGCTCATGGGGTGCTCTGCCCTCATCGCCCCTGAATTCATCAGACTGAGAAGAGAAATGGAAGTAGGGGGTGCCCCAGTGTCTGTTCATGGGCAGAATTGGCCTCATTCTGCACCTTCCAGTCCTGCTTCAACACTACATCCTGTATATGTTTGTTTTCCAGAGACTTCATGAGAAATCTGATTGGAGAAAGGAAGAGAAACTTTCTTGCATTGGTGTAAGACTCCCACCCACTGAAAAAAGAGGGTCATAACCCAAGATGAGTATTGCCTCTGCGTGGTGCTTTCTCTGTCCCTAATTTAAAATTAAGGGTAGTATAAAGTCATGTCCCCAAAATGGAAGCAGACATTACCTGTGTCCTACCCTTGTTTACAGAGATGAAATGATGTTGGAAGCCATTTTTTGCCTGATTCTGTGAAAGCCTGTCTGTCAGGAAGAGTCAAGGCAGGTCAAGGTCTGCTGGCAGATTTCCTGACCTGCTGACACATGGAACACTAAGAGGGCATACACTTGAGGCTAAGGTGAGGGGCTGAAAGTTCTGTTAATCTTGGTGGTAGGAACATGGAGATCTCTGGATGGGAACAGGTATCCTATGTATGTTAGCCATTTTCTCAGCTAGCTTGTGACTTTTTTCCCCACGGCACTGTAAAGTATAAAAAGGCTAAGAGAAGTAAACTCGAGGCTGGTGTGATATTGACCTGCAACCCTCCTGATTTCTAACTTTTGTTTCTGAGTCTTCTTTCTGTCTTTGCTGTAATCATCCACACTCACCCACTCAGAGGACTGTTTGTACCAGCATACCCAATACAAAACTTCCCAGAAGTCTGAGGGTCAGATACTTTATTAACTCCCAAGAGTTATCAGTCAGATTGGGAGACAGCTTCTGACATAATGCTTGAGGAGATGACTCTAAATATAGAAAGTTTTCTATAGCCCCTGTGTTTCATTTCTCAACAGTCTACTGATCCAAATTCTGCTCTAAAAACTACTATTGGTCTGATAAATTAATATAGTTTGACTTAAGAAAACAAATGGGTTTTAGGGAGTGTAACAGAGCTTTAAGTGTAAAGGTATATTAAAGCACAGAAAGCCGGTAGAGGCTCAGAGAAGGTCAGAGCTGGGGCAGAAGTACATTCTGGCTAGACAGAGTAATGGTTCTTGGGCTGAGTCAGAGGGTACACATAGGCTGGATTTTCAAAACTCAAGAGGGAAAGCCCTAGACTCGGGGGAATTGGTAATATTTTCAGGTTTCCGGCAAACTACACCAGATATAAGAGGTAGATGGATGAAGGATTAAATGAGCTGACTGAAGAGTCCTACCAGAATCCAGTGGATGAGAAGACCAGGTTTGTACTGACAAAAAAAGTGATTTTTGAGGACCCACAGCGGAGTCTCAGAAGATGAAACTACAACCCTCAGTACCAGTCCTATAGAAGAAAATAACATTTCAACCATGCTACAACTTGGTCTTCTAAACACCAGTTACACCCCCACTGAAAGAAGAAATGTGAGGGTCAGAGAGATGGTTCATCAGTTACAGCATGTTCTACTTTTGCAGGTGTGTTGATTTGACTTCCCAGCACCAGTGCTGGGTTGCTTTCAACAGCCTGTAACTCTAGTCAGCTATGGGGACATGACACAACTCTGAGATCTGATAATACAGACTGTGGTGGTTTGAATATGCTTGACCCAAGGAGTGGCACTATTTGGAGGTGTGGCCTTGTTGGAGTGGGTGTGGCCACGTTGGAGGAAGTGTGTCAGTGGGGGAGGGGATGCTTTGAGACCCTCCTCCTAGTTGCTTGGAAGCCATTCTTCTCCTGTTTCCCTTTGGAACAAGATATAGAACTCTCAGCTCCTCCAGTGTTATGCCTGCCTGGATGCTGCTATGCTTCCCGCCATAATGATAATGGACTGAACCTCTGAATCTGTAAGCCAGCCCCAATTAAATGTTGTCCTTGGTCGTGGTGTCCCTTCACAGCAACAAAACCCTAACTAAGAATCATGCAAATGGCTAAGAGTTGTAAACCTTAAAGACAACAGCAGAGATTTGAACAGAAGGGCTCAACCATCTAAGTGCCCAGATGTGTGAGCCCCAGCACAGGAACAAAAAGCTACATGGAACACCACAGTAACAGCCTCTCCCCCAAATTACTAACTCCACAGTAATGGCATCCAATGGAAATGACCTGGGAGAACTGAAGGATTAAAAAGAGTGAGTTAAACTCTGCTCAGACAACTCAAAGAAGATATGAATATACCTCAGAGAACAAAACCCAAGATGAATGAGATGGTAGAGTCCATTCAAAATATGACAATAGCCGGGCAGCGGTGGTGGACACCATTAATCCCAGCACTCAGGAGACAGAGGCCAGGAGAGTCTCTGAGTTCAAGAGCAGCCTGGAAAGACCTCCTGTGCTCATGGGTTGGAAAAATTAATACCATTTTTTTTTCAAGACAGGGTTTCTCTGTGTAGCCCTGGCTTTCCTGGAACTCGCTCTGTAGACTAGGCTGGCCTCAAACTCAGAAATCCGCCTGCCTCTGCCTCCCAAGAGCTGGGATTAAAGGCGTGCGCCACCACTGCCCAGCAAGCAATCTACAGCTGCAATGCAATCCGGATAAAATTTTCAGGGTGACTTTTTTACAGAAGTGGAAGAAACTATTGCAAAAAGTCAACCCATAGGACGAGTCACCGGGCTGAACCCGCCTCCAGATACAGTATACTATCAGATAACTGTGGTTAAGATTCAGTCTGAACTTGGGAAAGGAAACATAACCCACAACACTGTTCAAGAAATGTTCATTGACAACATATCTTTCATAGAGTAACCTGAGTACGAGATTTCCTTGTTTCTTTTTCTGTCTTTTAACAGAATCTTCCTTTTCTTTCTTACTTTTGGGAGTGCAGTGTATGTTCTCATATCACTGTCTAAGCTTGGGCGGGGTGACCCGGCCATCTCTCTTGCTCCACTACACTCATTTGTGAGCTTTGACACATTGAAGAGGAAAAGAAAACAGAGTTGAACCTGTAGTGACTTGAGGGTGGAGGGGGACACAGAGAGGTCAAGGAGCGGCCAAGTGTCACCCTCTCTTCCTTATCTTTTTCTTATATCATGATTTGGTTGTGACTCCAGTTCTCCAGATGTAGTCTTGAGTCTGCTTTGCTAGAGTGGGCCAGAAAGGGGCCTCTCTCTTCTGGTCTCTGCTAAAATTAAGAAAATAAAAACCTGGCTACCAAGAGTTCCATCCCTTGGCAGGAGGTACCAGGGTGTTCTTGGGATGTCACCAAGTGAAGTTGATTAGGAACTTACTGAAACCACATCACAGAGAATGAAAATAAAGATTAGCAGGCATAAGGCCAGCGGTATATATAAAAAAGTGGAAATAATAGGGGGAAATGAGGAGATAATATGCTTGAGCAGAACACTTTAGATGAAAAATATAAAATACATAGAGGGCTGGCGTTACAGCTCTGTTGGTTTAGTGCACAAAGGAGTCTCTGAGTGTGCCTCTAGCACTACATAAAACTCAGTGTGGTGTTACCTGACTGTTATCTCAACACTCTGGAGACGAAGGCAGGAGACTCAGGAAATAAACCTCAGCAACAAAGCAAATTCAACGTCAGGAAAACAGGGATAATGCAAAGATAGGAGAATACATTAGAACAGTGGTTCTCAACCAGGAGGTCGAGACCCCATCAGGAGGGTTGCATATCAGATATTTATATTACAATTCATAACAATAGAAAATTTACAGTTATGGAGTAGCAATGAAATAATTTCATGGGTGGGAGTCACTACAACATGAAGAACTGTATTGAAGGGTGGCAGCATTAGGAAGGTTGAGAAGCACTGCATTGGAACAAAACCACTTTATTTTAGTTACATTGACTGATAAAGATTAGTACTACTGGGCTGAGAGTGAAGCTGAGTGGTTGAGTGATTGTTAGTATGCACAGAGCACTGAGTTCAAATCCCAGTATACACACACACACACACACACACACACACATCACACACATCACACACATCACACCCTCACATACCTAGTGCACTGAACATGCACGCACAGGTGTGTAACACTCACTTTTTTTTTCTAAAAGTAAGACCACTATTATTTGTCTGTTTTTTATGCTAAGCAAGTGGTCTACTTATAGAGCTAAAGCTTCAGTCTGGAAGGATACTCTAGACAAGAAAAAAATTTAGTCTCCCCCCACTCCCCTGCCCCTGAGACACTGAAGAAAGAAACTGAGGAAGTCACTAGAAACTGAAAAGACCTTTTCCTCTCCCGCTCTCTACCCTGCCCATCCAGGGTCTTTCCTGGTTCAGTTTCTCAAGTACTTGGATTACAGATATGACCTTCTATATAAGCTAAAATTAATCTCTTTAGAGTCTATAGTTGGTGACTGGTGCTAATATCAAGAGTCTGAAAGTAAATTAACCTCCATTCATACTCAAACAAGCAACCCAAATTAAATGCAACACACACACATACATGCACACACACACACACATACATACACATGCACACACACACAAACACCACATACACCACACAAGCACACACCACGCACACACACCACATACACCACATAAGCACACACCACACACACCACACACCACACACACACACACACACACACACACACACACACACACACACACACAGAGAGAGCACACGCACATGGCATGTTTATAGGAGAATATGCTAGTTTTTTTTGTTTGTTTGTTTATTTTTCTCAAGCTGAAGTCACCTGAGAAGAGGGATCCTCAACTGAGAAAAATGCTCCCATTAGATTGGCCTGTAGGCAAGCCTGTGAGGATTTTCTTACTTGGTAATTGATGCACAAAGGCCCAGGACAGTGGAAATACTGTTCCTGGGAAAGTAGTTCTCAGGTGTATAAAAAGGCAAACTGAGCAAGCCAAGAGGAGCAAACCAGTAAACACCGTTTGTCCATGGCCTCGGCTTCAGACCTGCTTCCTGGCTCCTGACTTCAGTTCCTGGCCTGACCTCCCTTCTTGATAGATGGTGAGCTAGAACTGAGACAGGAGACCTGAAATAAACCCTTCCCCTTCATGTTGCTTTTGGTCATGGTGTTTATCACAGGAACAGAAAAAAAAACTAGGGCAGAGAGTGACTTGTTGGGAGGAAGGGTTTCAGTGGGAAGAGGAGATAGAATGAGGGAAACCGGATCAGAGTACAGTGTATGTGTGTGTCCGTCTCTCTCTCTCTCTCTCTCTCTCTCTCTCTCTCTCTCTCTCTGTGTGTGTGTGTGTGTGTGTGTATAAATCTTGATTCTGCAAAAGAGAGAAAATATATTTCATTTTTGTGAGTCTGGCTTGTTTTGTTTAACATGATGACTTTCAGTTCTGCCCATCTTCTTCCCCAAGAGACATAATTATATTCCTCTTCCTAGGATGTGAATGTATGCCACATTCTTATCCACACATCTGTTGATGGGCATTTAGATTGAGTCTATGCCTTAGCTGTAGCAAACATGGCTGTACAGTGACCTCTGTGGGAAGCTGGCTTACATTCTTTGGGGAATATTTGTCCTAGTTTATTTTCTTGGTTATAGCCATTCTGTCTGGCTGAGATAGAATATCAATTTCTAAATTTTCATTTTCTGGATCACTAAGGTTGCTCAAAGCCATCAGGAAAGACGCATTTGTACTTCCTTCTTTTTAAAAAATAACTTCCTGTTCACTCCATTTGGTCACTTATTGATTGGATTATTTGTCGTGTGTGTGTGTGTGTGTGTGTGTGTGTGTGTGTGTGTGTGTGTGTGTGCACATTCAATTTTTGGAGTTCTCTATAGATTCTAGGTCTTCATACCTTGTCAGAAGTTGGCAAAGATAGTTTCTTTGCCCTGTTGATTGCTTTGCTGTGTTGCAGTTTTTAATTTCATGTGATCTCAATTCTCAGTTTTTGCTATCATCTTTTCAGCTATTGGAGTTCTTTTCAGAAATCCCTGTGTATGCGCACTGCCTTGAAGCACATCCCCTAGTCTCCCCTGTCAGTTTCAGTTTTGTGTTTAGGTGATCAACCCATTTCTCATCAATTTTTGAACAGATTGAAATGTAGAGAACTAGTTTCAGTTTCTGATGGATGGATATCCAGTTTCCCTAGTACTTTGGCTATTATCCAGTGCATGCTTTTAGGGACCTTTGTTGAAGGGTAGGTGGCTGGGGCTGGGGAGTTGACATAGCTGGTTAAGACTGATTGATACTGCCCAGCAGTGGTGGTTCATGCCTTAAATCTTAGCACTTGGGAAATAAAGGCAAGTGGATCTCTGTGGGTTCCAGGCCAGCCTGATCTACAGAGCAAGTTCCAGGACAGCCAGTGCTGTTACACAGAGAAACCCTCCCTGTGTGCTTAGATTTTTGAAAACCCACTTTATTTTGGGTTCTTAAACACTCTCACCCTCCCTTCTAGCCCACAAGTAAGGGAAAAAGAAGGATAATAGGTGGACCAGAGAGATGGGTCAGCGGTTAAGAGCACTGACTGCTTTTCCAAAGATCCTGAGTTCAAATCCCAGCAACCACATGGTGGCTCACAACCATCCTTAATGAGATCTGATGCCCTCTTCTGGTATGTCTGAAGACAGCTACAGTGTACTTACATATAATAAATAAATAAATCTTTAAAAAAAAGAAGAAGAAGGTTAGTAGGAAAAGGGAGTTGTGAACCTGTTTAGAAGTAGTTCCTTGGGGCAATTCCACTTTTCTTTGTCGTCAGGATCCCAGCAGTCCAGTTCAACAGCAAACACCAAGCATGAATCAGCAGCTGATGCTTGATCCAACAGAGACAGCAAGGCTCCACTGAATCATCACATAGTTTGGGATGCTTTTTCTAGTTTGAGAAGAAATTGTTGGAATTTTTATGGTGGTTATATTGAATTATATATTGTTTAAAGGAAAGTAGCCATTTTTACAAGTTGAGTTCTAGTGACCGTTCAGTACAAGAGATCCCTCCATTTGCTTGTGGTTTTCTCAGTTTCCCTTCTTCATGGCCTCACAGGCTCATGGCAGAACCAGTCCACATCCTTAGTTATAAGTTTATACAAATACATGTGAACATGAAGATGTAGGAACATATATCTTTCATTTTTGTTAATGACATTTCCCATTGACATCTTTCTTTGTGAGTTTGCTATTGGTATAAAGAAAAATTAGCAATTTTTGTATGTTGATTTTATACCCTGATACTTGGCCTATAATCTTTATAGTCTTTTAAGTATAGAGTCATGTCATCTGGAGATAAAATCAACTTTTTGTTTCTTATTTGTTTCATTTTTAAATTTTTCTTGATTTGTTGCTGTAGATAAGACTTCATGAACTGCATTGAATGAGAATGGAGAGAGTGGACATTTTTGTGTTTCCATGGTTTTAGAGGAAATCTTCCCCATTTAGTATAATGTTGGCTTCAGTTTTGTCTTGTAAGCTTTTATTAGGTTTGTACTGGTTACTTTTCTATTGTTGTGACAATACACTATGAACAAGGCAAATTATTTAAAAAAGCATTTAATTGGGCTTACAGTTTCAGAGGATTAGAGTCCATGACCACCATGGCATGGAGCATGGCAGCAGGCAGCGGGCAGGCAGCAGGCAGCAGGCAGCAGGCAGGCAGGCAGGCAGGCAGGCAGGCAGGCAGGCAGCAGGCAGGCAGGCAGCAGGCAGGCAGGCAGCAGGCAGACAGCAGGCAGGCAGCAGGCAGGCAGCAGGCAGCAGGCAGGCAGGCAGCAGGCAGGCAGGCAGGCAGCAGGCAGGCAGGCAGCAGGCAGGCAGGCATGGCGCTGGAGCAGACTGTGAGCTCACATCTGGATCCACAAACCGGAAGAAGCAGAGAGTGTCCTGAGGATGGTTGGAGGATTTTGACGCCTCAAATACAGTTTCAAAATATTCCCCCAATGACCCTCTGAATTTTATTGGTATCTGTTATAATGTCCTGTGGGGAGTGGATGGAGTCCTGAGTGAATGTGTATTACTGACATAACCAGGGCCGTGTCAAGGACCTCAATGCCTCAGACCCATGGGGCTGGCAAGGTCTCCCTGGCCCAGGTCCAGAAGTTGTACGTGTAGAGAAAATATGAACCAGAGAGATGGGTCAGCGGTTAAGAGCACTGACTGCTTTTCCAAAGATCCTGAGTTCAAATCCCAGCAACCACATGGTGGCTCACAACCATCCTTAATGAGATCTGATGCCCTCTTCTGGTATGTCTGAAGACAGCTACAGTGTACTTACATATAATAAATAAATAAATCTTTAAAAAAAAGAAGAAGAAGGTTAGTAGGAAAAGGGAGTTGTGAACCTGTTTAGAAGTAGTTCCTTGGGGCAATTCCACTTTTCTTTGTCGTCAGGATCCCAGCAGTCCAGTTCAACAGCAAACACCAAGCATGAATCAGCAGCTGATGCTTGATCCAACAGAGACAGCAAGGCTCCACTGAATCATCACATGATCTCTTGTACTTTCCCCAGCAAGGATACACATTTTTTTCTTGTTTCATTTTTTCAAGACAAGTTTCCTTGTGTAGCCCTGGCCCGACTTTCCTGGAACTCCTCAAACAATGAGCACCACCTGCCTCCCAAGGGCTGGGATTAAAGGTGTGCACCACTACTGCCCAGCCAAGGCTACACCTCTTAAAGACTATACCACCTCCCCATATATCCGCCATCTGATGACACAGTGCTCAACACAGAGCCTTGTGAGCTTTGTCCTTCCAGATGACTGAAGCCTGAGACTGCTCTCCTAAGGAGACTTCCTACCGAGATGGGCTAATTCACCTCCTCATGCTCGTGTATACAATAAACTTGCCACTTCCTTCAGCTGTATATAAGGGTTTCTGGGCTGCTGGTGTGCTTCCATCAGAGCACAAAGCCCCCTGATCCCAGCTTTTCTATATGTATGGCTGTGGTGTCTTCATTCTACACTGCTTCTGTCAGGTCAGTCCTAAAGCCAAGGGGGTCATAGCTCTGTCTCATTTCCCATCTT
Organism: Tokudaia tokunoshimensis; assembly: GCA_036184795.1. NCBI lineage: Eukaryota > Metazoa > Chordata > Mammalia > Rodentia > Muridae > Tokudaia > Tokudaia tokunoshimensis. The sequence continues at coordinate 143,399,558 of BTHU01000002.1, read as the reverse complement.
TACTTTTATTAATTTGGATATTTTCTTTTGTTTGGTTAGTTTGGATAAGAGTTTGTTGGTCTTGCTTAGGTTTTCCAAAGAGGCAATTCTATTTCATTGAGTCTTTATATTCTTTTCGTCTCTGTGTAATTAATTCATGCCCTGACTATTTAGAAAAAAAACAAAAACAAAAACAAAAAAAGTATCATATGTATGTGTCTGGGAATGTGTGTGTGAATGCAGGTGCCCATAAAGGCCAGAGGCATTGGATTCCCTGGAGCTAAAGTTTTAAGTAGTTGTAAAACCACCTGACTTGGGTGTTAAGAATCAACCAGTGTCTTCTGGAAGAGCAATACATACTTTTAACCCCTGAGCCTTCTCTCTAGCCCAACCATGACCATTACTTTCCGCAACTAAGGTTGGTTTTGGCTTTCTCTGGTTTTCCTAAGGCCTTAGGGTGTCCTTACATTCTTTACTTGCGATCTCTCTGACTTTCCAATGTAAGCAGAGCTATAAATCTTTCTATTGGTCACATCTCTCATTGTTGTGACAGACTACCCAAAAGAGGTACTTTAAGACAGAAGGGGCTTATTTAGGGTTCGTAGTTTGAGGCATACAGCCTATCAGGGCAGGTAAGACAGAGTTCACAGTGGCTGTAAGTTGTGGCTTAGCTTCTTTACATCTCAACAGACCAGGAAGCAGAAAGCTCAGGCCAGAAACAGGACTGGGCAGTAATCCTCAGAACCTGTTCCCCTGTTACTCACTTTCCCCAGCAAGGATACACATTTTTTTCTTGTTTCATTTTTTCAAGACAAGTTTCCTTGTGTAGCCCTGGCCCGACTTTCCTGGAACTCCTCAAACAATGAGCACCACCTGCCTCCCAAGGGCTGGGATTAAAGGTGTGCACCACTACTGCCCAGCCAAGGCTACACCTCTTAAAGACTATACCACCTCCCCATATATCCGCCATCTGATGACACAGTGCTCAACACAGAGCCTTGTGAGATGCTGCAGATGCAAACAGTCGCACATTAATTCCAAGAGCCTGCACCCCAGTGTTCTGACAAATTGTGCTTTCATTTTATTTTATTCTAGGGATTTAAATTTTCCTCTGGTTTCTTCAGTAACTCACTGATTATTCAAGACAATATTGTTCATTCCCATGTATTTGTATAATTTATGTGGGTTTTCTTCCTTTTTCTTAAAAGAAAAAACTACTTTATGTGTGCATGGTACATAACACACACATACACACCATGGTACTTAGAGAACAGGTTTCTGGTTTTTGTTTTTGTTTTTTGTTTTTTGTTTTTTTGAAAGGTTCTAAATTTTATTACTGGAAAAACACCCTAATTTAGACATGAGCAAGTCTCCAGGTTAAAAATGTTGAAATTCATCTGGTAGGTCTGATAGATGACCACAATTCAGTGTAAACCCTCAGTCTTGCCATTGCGTGAATCCTTACAGACCCAGCTTCGTTCTCCTCCAGTCTCTTCTCTTAGAGCTGTACTTGATTTTGTTACTAGTTTCCATCCAAATCCATTGAGGAATAGGATGATTTTGCTTTTGTTTCTTGGTCAGGAATCACTTGATTCTGACAGTCTTGTGAGAAGTCACAGAGAAAAGCCTGATCAGGTGTAGTGAGCATGATGGTGGAGGAAAGGAGGAGAGGAGGGCAGCCTTCTGAAGATGGTTCTTTCCATCCATTTTTATGTGGTTTCTAGGGATCAAATTCAGGGTCAGTAAGCACCTTTACTCACTGAGCTATTTCCCCAGTCCAGTCTCTGGTCTTGTTCTAGTATGATTTGTTAAAATATAGAAATCAGCGTTGTCTTATATTTCTTTTACAGTCTACAATGTGATCTGTTTTAGAGACAGTTCTGTAGGCATGAATATTTTTGCAACCTCCTCTACCCAGTGAGGAAGTGGAAGAGGAAAGTTATTAGGATATGGGGGAAGCAGACCTGTTCAGCAATAGTGCTTTTGGGGATGAGCTCAATCTTCTTTGACAACAGTTCGGTCCCATAACAAACACCAAATACAACTCAGCAGCCGCAGACCAGTCCTCTAGGCAGGCAGACACCAGGCATGAACTAGCAGCTACAGTCCAGTCCTTTCAGAGAGCAGGCACCAGGCACAAACCGGCAACTATAGTTCAATCCTGAAGAACTTTTCGCAAACCAGCTTGAAGTAAGGCTGCTAAAGCAGCAAGCTGCCACAGGATCCTTGAGAACAGTTCTTGGTTGAGTTTCTCTGAGTGTCAGAGTTATCATAAGTTGAGCTCAATAGCACATGTAAGGTGAACCAATACATGCGTGTCTTTAGCAAAGAATAGTGAGGCAGAGCAAACCAAACCAATGCTAGTGCCCATCTCCCACTGTCAGTGGGGTCATATTTGTACTCTTTCAACAAGTGTCCTTTCATGTGTTTGCTATATCAAAACATCCTTTCACCTGTGTCCGCTTCAGGAAAAACAGTCTTTCACTTGTTTGCTTTAGCAAAACATCCTTTCACCTCTGTGCCCTTGCAAAACATCATGTGACATAACTAACTTTCCAAAGAACTAGAAATTTCCACATCACAGGTCCTTAGTCAGCTGATAAAAATATGTATACCATAGCTGTAGGATAGAATATTCTATAGGTATTTGTTAAGTTCATTTGATCATAGTCCGGATTAATGCTAAAATTTTTTAGTCTAAAATTGGTTGGTTTCAATTTTTTGCACATATTATCTGTTACAGAGAGTGGAATATTAAAATCACTACTATAATTTTTATGACCTCATCTGTTCCTTTACCTCAAGTAATGTTTATTTTATGACATTGAATACATCAGAACTTGCTGGATATATATTTGCAATCTGTGGTGGTTTGATAAACTCATGTGTTTGATTGCTTGGTTCACAGGGAGTGGCACTAACAGGAGGTATGCCCCTGTCGGAGTAGATGTGCCTTGTTGGAGGAAGTGACGCACTGTGGGGGCAGGCTTTGAGATCTCTTATGTTCAAGCTATGCTTAATATGGCACAGAGTTCTTCTACTGCCTGTGGATCAAGATGTAGAGCTCTCAACTCCTCCAGCACCGTGTCTGCCTGGATGCTGCCACACTTCCTGCCATGATGATAATGGACTAAACCTATGAAATTCTAAGCCAGCCTCAATTAAATATTTTCCTTTTTAAGAGTTGCTGTGGTCATGGTGTCTCTTCACAGCAATAAAACTCTGATTAAGACAGAAGTTGGTACCAGGGACTGTGGTATTGCTGTAATGGGCCTGGCCATGCTTTTGTTTGGAGGAATGTGGATTTTAGGACTTTGGATTAAGAAGGCAATGAGATGCTTTAAATGGGGCTTAATGGACCATAGTAGTAGAAAGCACAGAAGACAGTGGTGCTGAGGGTGATTTTAATTGTGCAGGCATGACTCAAGAGGTTTCAGAGAAGAAGAATTTTAATATGTTACTTAGAGATCATTCTTGTGATATTTTGATGAAGAGTGTGGCTGCTTTTTGCCCTTATTTAAAAAAAAATCTGCTTGAGGCTAAGGTGAAAAGATTTAGATTAATTACATTGCCAAAGAAAATCTCAAAACAGCCTACTATAGACTCTGTTCTCTAGTTTACTCTTATGAAAAGTGTTTTGATTTCCATTTACTGGAGCAAGCTGAGCAAAGAAAAATACAAAATATATGGTTCAAGAAGAAACTGGGTACCAGGAAGTAGAATGGAGCTAAATCCTGTATTTACAGAAATAAACAGATTAAAGATATTAAATGGAATTAAGGGAGTAGTGACCTTGGGGTAAGAACCCACCCAGCTAAGCTTCCATCTTGTGAAAAGGAATTAAAGAAAAGCTTAGGTTCAGGTGTGGTGGTACATACATTTAATCCCAGCATTCAGGAGGCAAAGGCGTGCAGATCTCTTGAGTTCAAGGTCAGTCTGTAGAGCAAGTTCCAGGAAAGCCAAGCTTAGGCAGTGAAGGAAATCATTGAAACCAGAAAGCTGGTGAAAATATAATTGAACAAGGGGGCCATGTTCCAGCCCCAGCAAACAGCAGAACTTGGTAGCTTCAGCCATGTGGCTCTAGCTTTAGAGTCAAAAATAGAAGAAAAGGGTTATAGAATCTCTGTCTAGGGCTGGAGAGATGGCTCAGAGTGACTCTTCCAGAGGTCCTGAGTTCAATTCTCAGCCACCACGTGGTGACTCACAACCATCTGTAATGGGATCTGATGCCCTCTTCTGGCGTGTCTGAAGAGAGCAACAATGTACTCACATAAATAATTTTTTGTTTTTTAAAGAATCTCCATTTATAACTAAGGAAATCCATTGAGGCCAAGCGTGTGGTAGGGTGTTCCTGCATGGAGGCCCAGAAAGGCCATGGTGTGGAACTCTGAGAGGCCGTCGTGTGAAGCTGTGGAGGTGAAGGGTGAAGCCTGTATTGCTTTGGAGACCCTGAGACCTTAGACATGTCAGAGCTGTGGGGAAGCTACTGACAGGGAATGGAACCAGCCCAAAGCTGGAAAGAATAGTAGATATGCAAAACATCTTGATATCAGACATGGAGATGCAGTGTTTGGAGTTTGCCCAGTTGGTTTTCTGTCTTGCTTTGGTCCAATACTTCCTCACTGTGCTCCTTTTGGAATAATAATACATATCCTGTACCATTGTATGTTGGACGTATGTGATCTGTTTTCTTTTTACTTTTATTTTATAAGGGATTACACTTAAGAGATTGTATGAATCTCAGAAGAGATTTTGAACTTTGGAGTTTTAAACATTGTTGGGACTGTGATACACTATGGGGACTTTTAAAGTTGGACTAAATACATTTTGCATTGTGTTATGGCTACAAGCCTATGGGAACCAGGGAGTGGAATGTGGTGGTTTAAATAGATCTGGCCCCTATAGTCTCATATATTTGAATGCTTGGCCCATAGGGAGGTGCACTATTAGGAGGTGTGGCCTTGTTGGAGTAGGTGAGGTCTTGTGAGAGGAAGTGTGTCACTGTCAGGGAGGACTTTGAGGTCTCCTATGCTCAAGCTATTTTCAGTGTGGCACAGAGTCTCCTTCTATTGCCCTGTGGATCAAGATGTAGAACTCTCAGCTCCTTCCCCAGCACCATGTCTGCCCGAACACTGCCATGTTTCTCACCATGATGATAATGGACTAAAACTCTGAATGTGTAAGCCAGCCCGAGCTAAATATTTTTCTTTATAAGAGTTGTCTTGGTCATGGTGTCTCTTCATAGCAGTTGAAGCCCTAATTAAGACATGAGTATTATTATTTTTTAGACAGGGTTTCACTATGTAGCCATGGTTGGCCTGAAACTCACGACCAGGATGGCATTGAACTCACAGAGATTCTCCTGCCTCTGCATCCCAAGTGCTGGGATTAAAGGTGTGTGCACCATGCCCAGCCATTATATCTGTTATATGGATTGTTCTCTTTATTAATGTGTAATGACCTTTTTTTTTAAAAAAAAAATTTCTCTTCTGAATAGTTTTCTAGTGAAGACTACTTCATCAGATAACAGCATAACCACTCTGGCTTGGTTTCAGCTTCCAGTTTCTTGGTATAATACTTACATCCTTTACTTTTAGTCTGTAGGTGTGTGGTGAGTTTATGTGAACAGCAAACAGTTGGATCTTGTTTTTAGTCCAGTAATTCCTTTAACATTTTGAGGGGTTTTTCTGATTTTTAAATACTTGTTTAGAGGTGTTTGCTGAGTCCTGTCAAACTCACTATGTAGATCAGACTGGCCTCAGGGATGTCTGCCTGTCTCTGCTTCCCAAGGACTGGGATTAAAACATTGTATCACTGTTTCTGGCTTCCTATTGTTTTCTTTCTTTCTTCCTTCCTTCCTTCCTTCCTTTCTTTCTTTCTTTCTTTCTTTCTTTCTTTCTTTCTTTCTTTCTTTCTTTCTTTCTTTCTTTCTTTCTTTCTTTCTGTTTTAGTTAAATTGCTTTCTTATTTGTTGGTTAGATCAGTGTCTGTTCTTTTTCATCACCTCTATCAGTGTTGAGGATTTTGGGTTTATGGGGTTGGAAATGAACAATTGGGTATTTCCTAGTTCCCTTTTTCTTGTCTATTCTTTATTGGAAGTTCTTCTCTGTTGCATTCTTGTGATTGCGACTGTCTTTTATGCTTTTCTGTGCTTAGGATTCCTTTAAGTATCTTCTACAGTGCCCGGCTTGGTGCTCATGGGCCGCCTCAGTTTGTCTGAAATGTTTTTATTTCTACATTGATTTTAAAAGATAACTTCACTGGACACAGCAATCCTCAGTCACTGCTATTTACATCTCAAAATGTATCACTCCATGCTCTCCTCAATTTTAGTATTTCTGCTGGATTTGCCATAGTACATGAATTGGCATTTTTTCTCTTGTTGTTTTTAATGCTGGTTCTTTGTTCTGTTGTGTTAGCATTTTGACTATGTGTCACAGAGAGGTTCGTCTCCACGACTGGCCAGCTGATAGCAGGACTAGAGGCTGGGAAGTGTGTGGACCAGGCAGTGTAGACCCATGGCCCTGCATAACCTGGTTACTTCCTGTTGTTGCTGTACCTCAAACAGGCGCTGACTACTAGGAGAGATTTCTATAAGATCTTGGGAGTGCCTCGATCAAGGATATTAAAATGGCCTATAAGAAATGAGTTCTGATACTATAGGGTGTGGAGGGGACAGCGGCATAGACAAGTCGTGAGTCTAGGAAAGTGCCTGGAAGTTTGTACTAAGCTGTGGATGGCGAGTTGGCCACTCTGGTGAAAACGCCCCGTGTAAAAGCAGCTCAGGCTGCAAAGAGGCGCCTTGCAGAGCAGTTTGCCGCTGGAGAGATCATAACCGACGACATGTCTAGAAAGGAATGGAAATTAGGATTGCCAGTTAGGAAGCCAAGGTGACTTTGGCTGTGTCTATCTGGCAGACACAAATTCTTCCAAACCAGTTGGCAGTGATGCGCCCTGTGTTGTGTGTGTAAGTGGAACCCAGTGACAATGGATCTCTTTTCACTGCGTTAAAGTTCTACCAGAGGGCTGTAAACCAGAGCAGATTCAGACATGGATTCATGCACATAAACTGAAGTACCTTGGTGTTCCTCAGTAGCGGGGATCCGATCTACATGACAAAAATGGGAAAAGTTACAGGTTTATGATAATGGACCGCTTTGGGAATGGCCTTCAGAAAATATACGAAGCAAATGCCAAAAGGTTTTCTAGGAAAACTGTCTTGCAGCTAAGCTTAAGAATTCTGGACATCCTGAATTAGTACATGCATGAGAATGAGTTATGTGCACGGGGACATCAAGGCCTCCAACCTTCTGAGTTACAAGAACCCTGACCAGGTGTAGACTATGGTAGACTATGGTATTTGGTAGACTATGGACTTGCTTATTGGTACTGCCCAGATCGAGTTCATCAAGAGTACAAGGAAGATCCCAAAAGGTGCCATGACACACACAATGGCGTAGCCCCATTACGACATGGGGATTTGTAAATACTTGGTTGTTGCATGATCCAGTGACTCAGCGGCTGTCTTCCTTGGGAGGATAACTTGAAAGAGCCTATCTACCTTAGAGATTCCAAAATTAGATACAGAGACAATGTCGCAGCTTTGGTGGAGAAATGCTTTCCAGAGAAAAATAAGCCAGGTGAGATCACTAAGTACATGGAGTCTGTGAAACTACCAGACTACACCGAAAAACCTCTCTATCAAAGCCTACATGACATTCCTTTGCAAGGACTAAAAGCTATAGGAAATAAAGACGAGGGCAAACTGGATTTTAGTGCTGTGGAGAAAGACGTGTGAAGACAAAACTGGCCTCAAAGAAGCAGAACAAAGAAGCAGAAGAAAACACGGTGTGTACTGTGGAAAACATGGAGACAAGTTCAAGGAGGCCACAGCATTTGGAATTGCAGCAAGACATTCTAAGTCTAGACCACAGGGGTTCATGAACCAGGAAGAAAGCCCAGAAGTAAACGAGATTCCAGAAACTGTCTTCTCTGCCTATTCATTTGATTGGTTTTTCTTCTTTTTTATGCTTTATTTTCTTGTGAGTCTTCTGGGGTGTTAGTAATGAACTTTATTAAAATGAATATTTTGTGTACTTTATTGAAGGATAATTTATTTGTTTTTGTTTTTCGAGACAGGGTTTCTCTGTGTAGCCCTGGCTGTCCTGGAACTCACTTTGTAGACCAGGCTGGCCTCGAACTCAGAAATCCTCCTGCCTCTGCCTCCCAAGTGCTGGGATTAAAGGCGTGCGCCACCACCGCCCGGCTTGAAGGATAATTTATAAAAGAAAAAAAAAGAAATTAGCTCTGCAGCCTCACCAAAGCCCTGATGATCCCCAAATCCAGGGAAAGTTCCAGAATCTGGGCTCTGCTCAGGAGGTTCTGTCAAACAGTGAAAAATGGCAACAGTGTGACACTTGTGGTGAAAAAGTCTTGACAAATTGTCATCAGAACTCCCATAGATCCATTTTTCCATATTTCTTTATGCTTGGAGGAACCCCTTTTCTTCAAGACAGAAATAGTGTAAGAGGAAGTGATACCATCATAGATCTAGAAGCTACTTTGGAAAAAACGTATGGAGGAGATTTTGTGGAAGTCCTGGGAAACAAGCCTATAGCCAGACAGGCTCCTGGGAAACAGAAATGCAACTGTTGACAGGAAGGGGGTATAAACCTCACAGCTGAGCCTGGGGTGGTTCCAAATGACCCCAGAGGTGACTTGCAGTGAGCCTCCTAATATCAAGTTAGTGACTGAAGAACAAATACGAGAAGTAGGAATAGAACCTGGGGTGAGAGATAGAATGGAGAACCCCTTTATTAGAGAAGCTAACCCTCATGGATGGGAACCCAGAGACCAATGGTTCCAAATCAAAGTTCCCAAGCACCAAATATTTGAAAGGAAAGTTATGATTTGTACACAAATGTGGTAATCTCACTAGAGGAGGCTATGATTGCCTTTGAGATGGATATTACTTACCTGGATAATCTTAAATTACATATTTTCCAGGATTAGCTTACAGGACCAGGAGTCAAGCTATGGAAGAAGGGTATAAAAATATCATTTATTTGCCTGATATAATTGTCATCTTGGAGGATTACTACTGAATACACTTACCCTTTCTAGTTCTTTCTGAATTCTGGCTGGCTGGTTCAACTCAAATGTTCTGACTCAAACTTCTCTCCAAACTGGCTGATTCAATCTGGTTTCTCTTAGCTTCTCACTGAATTGCTCTGTTTGACCTCAAACTGACTCCAGCAATTTGTTCTAATATTCTGGCTCCTTCTTATTCTCTGGATTTAACTAACTGCCTCTGCTGACCTACAGAGAACTGCATGAACCCATGAACAAACTCAGCTCCACTGCACTGCACCCACTGCACTGACTCCCAACTGACTGAACAGAACTGACTGTCTCCCTGAGCTTCTCTTAAATAGCTTTTCTCCTGAGAGTTGAGTGTATCCTATTTCTGACTCATCCTGTCAAATCTTTCTCTGAGTTGTTATTTTCTCTGCCCCTCAATTAGACATCTTTTTGGGGATTAAAGATGTGTACTAAAAGATTCCAGCTAGAGGAATTAAAGGTTTGTACTAAAGGCACATGTGCATTCCAGCCAGATCACACGGACCTAGAAGGTCTTTGGATATGATCAGAGTAGCCATGTTGCTGGATTAAAATCCATCTATATCTTTCTGTCTAAGCTAAAAATCATACACAGATTTGTATAAAGCGTATTACAACAGAAACAATTATCAGTCCCAGAAACTTGACAGTCCAAATGTCTTTATGAAATCTGTTGATACTATGATCTTTCATAACTGCAGTCCTGATCGTCTGTCCTTCAGCAAGTGTCCATTTCTGCAGAAAGATTTTCTGTCTGCCAGTCTGATGAGCAATCTGTCTTTCTTCAGCTGGTTTGTTGAGCTGTCCACATCAGAGGGGTTCAACTTTCTGCATCATCTGCATTGCTGTCTTTCTTCTTCTCTTGCTTCCTGGAGTTATGCCTTTCATATGGAAGCTTCTCTTATTCAGATCAGATCTTTATCAATCTTGATGGAGCCCATAGTCTTTTATCACCCATGGAAATATAGACCAAGTCTTTTCCCCGACATAACATTTTCCCTGAATTCCATCCTGATGTTAAAACATCTTTAAAGTATACAGCTTGGTCTAACTCAACAGGTTTGTTTGCTTGTTTGCTTGTTTAGCAAATCTTATTCCTCCTTTCCATTTATCGAGGTGCAATTTGATCTTTATTAATCCATACATATCGAAAGCTAGCACTTTTTACCTTTTAAATTAGACAGTACTCACATTCTATGCCTGGATCCATGCCAGTAGGCTGAGCTTCTTACCTATTTAAGTTTCTATTAAGATTGTTAAAACATATCAAAACAACCCTGAGATTCCACCTCACACCAGTCAGAATGGCTAAGATCAAAAACACAAGAGACAGCAGTTGTTGGCGAGGATGTGGAGAAAGAGGAACACCTCCACTGCTGGTGGAAATGCAAGCTGGTACAACCACTCTGGAAGTCTGGCGGTTCCTCAGAAAACTGGGCATGACACTCCCGGAGGATCCAGCTATACCACTCCTGGGCATATACCCAGAGGCTTTACCTGCATGCAATAAGGACACATGCTCCACTATGTTCATAGCAGCCTTATTTATAATAGCCAGAAGCTGGAAAGAACCCAGATGTCCCTCAACGGAGGAATGGATTCAGAAGATGTGGTATATCTACACAATGGAATACTACTCTGCAATTAAAAACAATGAATTCATGAAATTCTTAGGCAAATGGTCAGAACTTGAAAATATCATCCTTAGTGAGGTAACCCAATCACAAAAGAACACACATGGTATGCAGTCACTGATAAGGGGATATTAACCCAGAAACTCGGAATACCCAAGACACAATTCACATATCAATAGATTTCCAAGAAGATGGAAGGAGAGACCCCTGGTCCTGGAAAGACTGGATGTAGGGGAATGCCAGGACAGAGAAGCGAGAAGGGGTTGAATGGGGAACAGGGGGAGGGAAGAGGACTTATGGGACTTTCGGGGAGGGAGGAACCGAGAAAGGGGAAATCATTGGGAATGTAAATAAAAAAAATATAGAAAATAAAAAAAAAGAAAATTTTGCTTCATTAAAAAAAAAAGATTGTTAAAGCAATCAAGCCATATTACATAAGATGTCAATATACAGTGTCAGTTGAAATAGGTATCCATTTTCTGAGATTGAGGGAGTATTAATCTGAGCTCCCACTGTTGTAGCAGGTCCTCATTGGTTTGTGGCTATATCTACAACATAAAGCCTTCATTGTCCTATTTGACATCTGACCTCACACATTTAATTTGTCCTACTCTTTATTTTACTTGGGATAATACTCCAATCCCAACAAACTGTGTAGATACCTTCTGAAGGGGCCGATGTGGATTCTAAGATTCTCAAGAGATTATAGTTACACCAGTTCCTGTCCACCAAACCTTCAATTTCAATACCATCTAATTTTAATTTTGGTCTCTGGTCATTGATAACAGTTTGCAAAATCAATCAATCAATCAATCAATCAATCAACCAACCAACCAATCCCTGTCTTCCAGGATCCTCTTGTTCTTTTAATTGGAGCTGCTTTATCTTTGATGTATAGAAGCAGTAGAAACTGAGCAATCCTATCTCTAGCTTTAAACTGCATTGAAGTCTTCTTCTATAATTCCTGGATGCACAGTGAATCCTTGAGATGTTAGGCTACTTCTTCCTAAAACCATTCCCACTGTCTTTGGGGTGGAGGTCCATGAACTCTAGTGGGTATTTTATAGCAGGAAATTTTTAGTGATAGTGTGAAATTTTTACTTGTGGCTAAGTCTAGGGCACTGCTTTCTTCTGTAGCATGCATCAGGTCTCCAATAAATGAATTTAGTGTTCTCTAGTTGCTCCATGAATTGCTGTCAGGAAATAACTGGGATGTGCTATTTGCTGCCAAGTTACAAGCAAACCCCCATTGGGAGTTTCCCATATTTACAGGATTATCTCATAGGTAGTTTCCCATCAATAAGGGATTACCTCACAAATTTCTTGTTGATCAGCACTCATTTGTCTAATGCCTACCCTTACCCTTATCACACCTTCTACAAATCCCAGAAGGCTGAGGTCTTCTAGAGAAGTCTCTGGGAAAGCCTGGTCTTCAATCCCTTTTCAATGACTTTGTCTCCCACAGATAAAACAACAGACTTTTTGATATCTAGGATTATTGGCACTTGCTTGTCCAATGACATAGTCATTAGGGTCAATATCAGCAGTAGTTCTAATCCATTCATCCATAGGTGCTGATCAAACTTTTATAGGTCTAAGAACGTTTTTTACACTCTGCATTTGCATTTTTGAAAGCTAAAGTTTCCAATTAATATCCATCTTGAATTTGGATCTGATATTGCCCTTTTCAAAGTGGACATTAATATAGACTTATTTTTTTCAAAATATACTTTAATAAGTATACTTAAATGTTTTAACCTCCCTTATAGCCCACTATCCACCAGAGGTAGTAGCAGGAAAGGTTAATAGGGCAAGGGAGGATATGGACCCATGGACCTGTTTAAAAATAGTTCTTTGGGGAGAATCCAATCTGTGTTGTCAGGATATCAAAAGTTCAGCTGACATGAATCAACAGTGGCAGCTGAATCCACTCACAAACTCCATTCATGAATCATCAAACACAGTTTGATCCAGAAGAAACTGAAACGCTCTTCCAATCTTCCTGAGTCCTCCGAAGCAGCAAGAAGCTGCTGTCACACCACCAGGAGTTCTTTGGTGCATTTCTCTCTATGAAATCACAACAAATGATGATTGGCAAAGAGTGGCAAGGCGAACCAATGCCATTCAACATTGTCTGTTGGATTATATTTATACCCTTTCCAAACATCTTGTGTTCTCTCAAGTATCTGCTTTAGCGAAAACATCACATGCCCCTTTTCCAGGCAGTTCCAGAAAAACTGCATGTCTCTGTTTTCTGCAAAACATCCTCTCATGCTTCTGCTTCAGCAAAAACATCCTCTCGTAAGATGGCTTCCAGAAAAACAAAAATCACATGACACAACTGAGTCTCCAAAGAAATCAGAAATTTCGACTTTGTATTAATCTATGTAAGAAGTCAGCGAAAGTCTCTCTGGGGCTTTGCATAGTCTTTGTGAATGACATAGACCTGTTGTCTTGTTCGTCCACCTTATCCTAGGCTGCTAAAGTACATTGCATAATAATAGAGCCATCATTTTGCATCTGCTGTCTTAAATCAGCAAATTGACCTTCACCCTACCAATAGATCTTTCACAGTATTAACACCTTTATACTTTTTATAATTTTCTGTGATTACAGCTTCTTCTTGCCCCCACATCAGCTATTATAATTGAGAGCCAGCTTACAGTCCAGCTGCTGCTGAATCTTTCCAGTCTTGGGGGAACAATCTGTTTTGGGTAGTCCATCTACCACACATTCCCTAAGTTATTATTATTTCTTTAAAATGTTTAAGATCTTGTATTTTAAAAGGATTCTAGACTAGTTCATTTTTTAATTTTTACCATTTTCTGGCAATTGTTCCTGGGTAACTGGGAAAGCCAGTAAGAGTGGCTGCCTCTCCTCAGTTTCACTAAGAAGTGGTGCCATAGGTTGTCTATCTTGATCCTTATTTTGTTAGGTACCTTAGGTTCACAAATAAGCATTTCCTGTTGTTGGGTTTTTTGTTTTTGTTTTTGTTTTTTTGTCCTATTCTCTTTTTTCCTCTGTATCTTGACTCTCAGGACTTTGCATTATTATATCTAATTTTTCTTGTTGTTCAGCTATCTTTTCAACCTTTTTTTTAAGAAGAAATATATAAGGATTGCTATTGAAAGGGCAGCTGCAATGAGTACTATGATGGCCTTTTCTTTTTAAAGATTTATTTATTTTATGTATGTGAGTACACTGTAGCTGTCTTCAGACACAGAAGAGGGCATCAGATCCCATTACAGATGGTTGTGAACCATTGTGTGGTTGCTGGGATTTGAACTCAGGACCTCTGTAAGAGCAGTCAGTGCTCTTAACCACTGAGCCATCTCTCCAGCCCCCTGTGACGAACTTTGCAAATAACTTTACCAAATAACTTTTCTATCCACTTAACTCCTACCTTTGGTGTTAAGGGATATGAAATGGAGTTTTACAGCAGGAAAAGTCTGTCTATATAATTAAAATTGTCTTTTTTGGGTGGTGTACTACAATCCACTGTCTCTGAAGCTGTGTCCATTGCTTCAGAGTCTCTGAAGTCTCTCTGGGAGTCCAGCCAAACTTGAAAAACTGATGCTTCTCTGGAGATGGTCCTAGGTGAATTTTTCCTCTGTGGCTTTCTGTCAGATATCTCCTGTCCTCTGTGACATATCTGCCAGATGTCCTCAGCTTTCTGCAATGTTGGTGGGCTTTCTTCTTCTCTGATCAAGTAAGGTACCAGATGTAAAAGGATTTTTTATTCTCCTAATGTAATTGTTGTCTTACTATTCACTATTTCTAGTTCTTTCTAAACTCTATCTGGCTGGTTCAACTCAGATATTCTGGCTCAAACTCCTCTCCAAGTTGACTGATTCAATCTGGCTTCTCTAAACTTTTCACAGAATTGTTCTGCTTGGCCTCAAACTAACTCTGGCATTTGTTCTAATCTTCTGGCTCCTTGTTCTCTGGCTTCAGCTAACTCTGCTGACCTGCACTGAACTGCATGAGCCCATGTACAAACTCAGCTCCACTTCACTGAACTCAACAGACAGAACTGAACTGTCTTTCTCCCTGAGTTGCTCTTAAGTAGCTTGTCTCCTGAGAGCTGGGCATGTCCTATCTCTCTGATTTATTCTGTTAAATCTTTCTTTGATTTGTCATTTTGTCTGCCCCTCAATTAGGCGTCATTGTTTGGGATTAAAGGTATATGTTAAAAGATTCCAGCCAGGGCAATTAAAGGTATGTACTAAGGGTATATCTGCATTCTAGCCAGACCACACTGACCTAGAAAATCTCTGGCTATGATCAGAGCAGCCACGTTGCTAGATTAAAATTCCTCTATTAAAGGGAAGGGTTTCCCAACACTGACAAGAATAAGGGACACCCCCCCCCCACACACACACACACACACTTTTTTTTCCAGCTCAGGGCTTCTTTATAATCAATTTCAATGTGGATTTTCCAAAAGAACAGCTGACAGGAAGTGAGAGAACATATCCAGCAGCTACTCAGACAAGTATCAGTGCAGAAGGAAAAAATGGACTGAACGGTTATTAAGAGTGACTAAAACTGGGTTTGGTTGAAATGGGTAGATCAGTGATACTTACTATCTACAGGGGTTTTTGTGTGTTTTCATTATTTTCAACCTGCTAGTTTGATTTAAATTCCCCTTAATCATCATAACATAAATAATAAAAGGCTTAATGATCTGTCTATTGCATTCAGAATGAACAGCAGAAGGTTAACTAACACTTCTCCCTTTGGGGATATAATGTCTTGTGCTGCTACCTGAGTTTCAAAAAGTCTCAAGAGAGTGCCAGAGAGAAGGGTTAGGGACAATTGTTAGTTATTTTAGAATGCAACTGGAGAAGTCTATTTTGAAACACACCCTAGTTTTTGGTTTTGTTTTCCCTTGACTCCTGTTTCCTTTTCCTGTGAGCTGAATGGAGAGTCCTCCCATCAAGCAAGGTGCACAGACAGAGTGCAAAGGAATAGTGAGAGTCCAGTTCCCAGTCCCCACTAAACACACACGGTGCCTTAGAATTTCCATGGCTGTAAAGAGACACCATGTCCAAGGCAACTTTTATAAAAGACAACATTTAATTGTGGCTGGTTGACAGGTTCAGAGGTTCAGTCCCTTATTATCAAGGCAGGAAGTATAACAGTGTACAAGGCAGGCACGGCACTGGAGAAGTTGCTGAGGGTTTTGTGTCTTGTTCTGAAGGGAACCAGCTGTCTATTCCAGGCAGTTAGGAGGAGGGTCTCAAAGTCCATCCCAACAGTGTCACACTTCCTCCAACAAGGCCATACCTCCTAATAGTGTCATTCCCTGGGCCAAGCATATTCACACCACCACACATGGTACGTAACAGCAAAGAGTTTAATGAAACTGAAGAGATCAGAGACTGGGCTATATAAATTAAGGTTATGAAAAGATCCTGTTGTCTTTGGGAGAATGCATTTTCTCATTTCCTTTGGTTTTTCATTCAAAAGTAAAATTGATAGATAAAACTATACAAACTATTCTACATTCTGAAATACTTATATCATCTTAGACACCCCTGTCTCTTAGAACATTTGATTTCTTTAATAGTGGAACTGTAGGAAATTTCTACCTTTTACTTTTGTCATCTGAGACACTCTATCATTGAATAGAGCTTGTATACATCAGGGCTCTCTAGAGGAACAAAATTGACAGACAGTGTGTGTGTGTGTGTGTTTATAATGTGAATAAACACTCATACACACACACACATATAAATATATATAGATGTATACATACATACATACATACATACATACATACAAACATACATACAGAACGGCTTGCAGGTTGTGGTCCAATTAGTCTGACAATAGTTGTTCACCAATGGGAGGTCTAAGAACCCACAGTTGTTCAGTTCATGAGGCTAGATGCCTTGGCTAGTCTTCAGTATACTGAAGAATCCTGAAGAAGTAGGCTCTAATCCCAGTGAACGAATGGACTTGCCTATGAGAGTGAGGGAAAGCAAACCAAGAGAGTTTCTTCTTCCATGTCATTTAAATAGGGGGCCAGCAGAAGTTGTGGCCCAGATTAAAGATAGATCTTCCCGATTAAAGATCTAGAATAAAAGTGGGTCTTCCCAATCCAGATAAATTTAAAAAACAAAAAAGCAAAACCACAAAATAACAAAAAAAAAAAACACCCCTTTCTCACAGGTGTACCTAGCTGCTTGGGTTTTAATTAAGTCCAAATTCTGACAACCAAGAGTAGCATCCCAGAGTTGCCGAGCTCCATGCTCCCATCTAACTGTACTTTTGTAGTCATTAATGTACTCTCCTGTGTCCTGCTCCCTGCCACTTGCCCTGTTCACTGAGAATGGAGATTAGCACAACCACTGTGTAAAACATCATGGAAGTTCCTCAAAGATCCTGGAACCTCCTGTGACCGAGCAACCCCACCACTGTGCAAAGGAAAATGGACACTGCTCTACTCCCAACTCTAAGACGTCGCTTCCCAGAGTTCAAGTGTGCGTGACATCGTGCGTCTCTTGTCTTTCTGTGTGTCCCTTAATTCACTTAAGGCAACACTCTCCAGTGCAGGGAGCGGTGCTGCAGAGAGCACTACCTTACTAACGCTCCAGGTGACGAACACTTCCAATACTTCCTTTAGTAGCTGTTGTGAATTGCAAGTGTTGTTGAGAACGGGACAGTGTGATCTCTTTGGCGCAATAGTTTCATTTCCTGTAGTAAGGTTTCTAGATCACATGGCCATTTCATTTTAAAAACTAAGTTCTTTATTTCCAGGTTTCGGTACTGCTTTCCACAATGGCTGTACTAATTTCCACTCTCACCGACAGTGTGCAAAGACTTCTCACTATGTCATGTGCCAGGAAGGGGGCTAGATTCAGTCTCACTTGCAATTACTTAACTAGACATTTTTTTATAAAAAGATTGATTTATTTATTTCATGTGAGTACACTGTAGCTGTCTTCAGACGCACCAGAAGAGGGCATCAGATCCCATTACAGATGGTTGTGAGCCACCATGTGGTTGCTGAGAATTGAACTCAGGACCTCTGGAAGAGCAGTCAGTGCTCTTAACCACTGAGCCATCATTCCAGCCCCTTAAACAGACACTTTCCCCCCACCAAACTCCAGGCAAATAATCTATCTGGAGAAATTTTAGAGTAGATCAAAAGAGATTAAACACAACTAGGGGACCAATTGCCTGGTGTAAGTGGTAGAGTGGGCAACAGCGCCCCCAGGAGGCCACTTGATCTCCTACAGCGGAGGTGATAGTGATGGGCCTGGGTGCTTCCCCAGGCAGAGTGGTGGAGCAGAGAAAATCAAGACTTACCTATTGATCTTGTGTGTGTTTCTATCACATGCTGGTGCTGTGACTGAAGCTATCTCCTGGGCCCTCTGAAGCTCTCATATTCTGAAGTTTATTTCAGCTGCAGTTTGATTCAAAGGAAAAGTAGACATGGAGGGATTCTCTGATTCAAATCCAACATCGGTACTAATTAGATAGTAAATGTAGTTGATTGGAAAGTACTGCGCTGAATTAATGCAATGCAGCACTTGACTATTGAAGCGTATTTGAAGCTCCTAAGAAGCAAGATTGGCCCTCTCAGCAGTTAAAAGCTGTGAGAACATCCATCTTTCAAGATGCTCAGATAACCTATCTCTTAGCTTCTGTTAAACTGCTTGCTTGTACAAAACCTCCCCTTGCAGCTGCTCAGTGAAGTAGAAGGATGTGGTTTTTGCCTTTTAAAACTTTCTTACTCTAAACATTCCAGACTACATTCGGGTCCTGAATACCTGAGTGTAGTTACAGTTAACTAGAATAAAGACTTTCAATTGGCTACAAAGTGTGTATAAGCAGCCATCTTTGACGGACTCTCTATAACAGGCTCATATACTTGAATGTTTAGTTCCCAGTGTTTAAGGAGGATTAGGAGGTGTACTCTTGTTGAAAGAAAAGTATCACTGGGGATTGGCTTTGAGATTTCAAAGGCATATGCCAAGCAGGTCCGGTTTCTCTCTCTCTTTCTCTCTCTGCCTGCTACTTTCAGATCAGATGTGAGTTCTCAGCTATTGCTCCAGTACTCTGCCTGCCTGCCACCATGCTTCTGCCAGGATGATCATAGACTAAACCTCTGAAATTGTAAGCAGAACTCCAAGGAAGGGCAGGGAGGAAAAAAAAACCTTCATATATGTGTCAGTGAGCTTTCAATTGCTGTAACAAAATCCCTGGGAAAAACAAGTTATACAGAGGAAAAATTAATTTTTATTCATGGGCTCAGAGGTTTTAGTCCATGTTTTTGGACCTGGGGGTCAGCAGCATATTACTGTGGGGAGCCTGTGGTTAAGCACTGAGCCTACACCATGGTGGTCAGAAAACAGAGGCAGAGAGGAGATGAGGTCATGATTGCTTCCAAGAGAATGCTCCCAAATCGAATAACTTCTCTTCCTTTCAGTAAGCCACACCCCCTGAAGGTTCCCTTGGGTCTTTGCTGGGAGTGTTTAGGATCAGAACCAGAACAGTATAGGATGGAAGGGTGTATTTAGAAAGAGGGGCTGGGGGGTCTTACGGTGATAGATTTGTCTAGCATATGCCAAGCTTGATCACAGCACCACAAAAACCCAAACCAAGAAACTCTGGAATATATTCTAGGAAAGAAAAAAAAAACAACAAAAAACAAAAAGCCATTAAATTTCATATTTTTTTAAACCCTCATATAAGATTACAAGGAAGATTATTTGTAGTAGGCAAGTGTTTGTTTGAGGATTTACTTGGTGTATATCAAAACATTAATTGGATGCGATAGTTTCCCCTTGTGCACAAATCAATCAAAGCCTCCGGGGAGAATCGTGTGGGCTCTGTGTTTAGTAAGCAATGAATTCTACCATGTATGCCTGCTCTGCCTCCTGTGGTGTGTGGCAGGGGACTTAGGAGAAATACCAAGGGGTTCTCTTGGATTGTGGAAACAAGTTCTCCAGGGTTTGCCTAACGAGGCTCTGAAGGGACAATTATGTCCTGCATAATCAGCCTTATGCATGAGAGTACACACATACACGTGTGTGTGTGTGTGTGTGTGTGTGTGTGTGTGTGTGTATACAAGTGTGTGCACCGTTGTACCAATATTAATTGAAAGCTTCCAGTTGCCAAGTACTATACAATTATAATTCTTGGGAGACAGAATTAGCCAAACACAGTCTGTCTGGGCACCAAACATTGCCCAGGGGAGAGCTTTACAAAGTGCAGATTTGAGTCACATTCTGGGTCTTCAGAGGTGAACCAAAGACCCCAAGGTGTGGATTAAATTTAGCATTCATTGTTTTTACTATGCATCATTGCTTACGTGGATATGTTTCAGGAGAAAATTACACACAATAAGACCTTGAAACAACCCCTCCTAGTTTCGAAGTAACTCTCTTTCCCATGAAAGGAAAATACATCTGGATTCATTCCACGGAGGGCTCATTAATTCTGGCACCTTGTTTCTTCCACCCCACATGGTTACTATTTTCATTACCCTCTGGGGAGCAGAGTCCCAATCTAAAATTGCTGATAATAAGGATAATAAGCTCAGAGACGTCCTGGGGGGAACAGATGGAAAACAGTTTCCTGGCCTCTCTCTGTTGGCCATCGGAGAGGAAGAGTGGGCTTTCTGAAGACTTCTGCTCTAAACGCCAGGAGGTCCTTCTGGCCAATGCTCCCTCTTACACTCAGCATTCCAGCAGTGGTTCTCAAAGCACCATCCCTGGACCAGCAACATGAGTTCCACCTGAGAATTTGATTTCTGCAATAATCTAAATTCTTAGAGCAATGGATCACAGCCCCTGGGACAGGGACCCAGGAAAATGTGTTTTACCATTGTGCTGTATTTCCACTACTACTAAGTTAACTGAGACAAAAGCTGCATTCCCCCCACATTCTAGTCTAGAATGTCAGTGGTGGTTTGAGTATGCAGCCCAGGGAGTGGCACTATTGGAGGTGTGGCCTTGTTGGAGTAGGTGTGGCCTTGCTGGAGTGAGTGTGTCACTGTGGGGCTGGGCAATGAGACCCTCCTACTAGATGCTTGGAAGCCTGTCTTCTGTTTGCCTTTGGAACAAGGTATAGAACTCTCAGCTCCTCCAACGCCATGCCTGACTGGATGCTGCCATACCATGACGATAATAGACTGAATCTCAAAAATCAGTAAGCTGCAATAAAATGTTACCTTTTATAAGAGCTGCCTTGGTCGTGGTGTCTCACAGCAATGAGAACCCTAACTAAGACAGTATCTAATGTTAGCTCTCAGAACAAACAGTTACAATGCTAGCAGTCATAAACTCATCAGCAATCAAGAGCTCCAAACACACAGGCTATTGAGCAGAAGTCGATAAAAAGAATAACTGTGGAAGACACAGAAAGTAGGACATACACATACAGACACACAGACACATGCACACATATACACAGACACATGTACATACACACACAGAGAGAGATACACACACACACAACACCAGCCATACCCCATGCTCTCCATTTAGAGGTCACACTGAGTCCTTAGGCTGGGTGAGAACATATGGAAAAACAGTGGTTGTCACTCTGAAGAGCGGCTTCATAGTGTGAGTGCAGAAAGAGTAATGCTCATGACAGGTGACAAGACAAAATGACCAATGCTGTGTCAGGCCCACAAGGTACTGAAGTTTGGAGTCACAGACAAAGGAGGAATTAGCTCTCCCAACGGCAATAAATGATGGTGGTTTGAGTTAGAGAGTCAGGTGTGGTGGTAGATATCTGCATAGCCACTTCTGACCCCTCAAGACTAGTATGGTGCAGAGAGAAGCCACAGGTAATAGATAGATGAGTTATTCTTACTGGTTCCATCAAAACTTTACTACAAAATAGACGGCAGGCTGTGTTTGATCCTTGGGTCACAATTAGCCCAAAACCTGCATAGTGCTGTCTTTTATTTTTTTAAGATTTATTTTATTTCTATGAGTACACTGTCGCTGTCTTCAGACACACCAGTAAGAGGGCATCAGATCCCATTACAGATGATTGTGAGCCACTGTGTGGGTGCATATTTCTCGCTTAAATGTTTCTTTTAATATTACTGTTGGCAATAAATTTCCTTTTTCCTTTCCTTCCCTTCCCTTTCCTTTTCCTCCTCTTCTTCCTCTTCCTCCTTTTTCTTCTTTTTTCCTTCTTAAAAAAAATGTTTTTTTGGGCTGGAGCGATGACTCAATGGTTAAGAACATCCTTAACGCTTAACGCTGCAGGCTGCTCCTGCAGAGGACCCTAGTTTGATTCCAAGCACCTACTTGGTGGCTCGCCAGTATCTGTAACTACAGTTCCAGAGGATCTGATGCCCTCTTCTGGTTTCCATGTGCCACACAGGTACATATACTATAGAAACATACAGACAGGCAAAACATCTATACGCATAAAAAATAATTTTTCTTCCTCTCATAGTAAGAAGATACACAGAATTTTGAATTTCCAAGTTTCTTTTATTTATCATTTTAGTGTTATAAATGTGTTCCTCTGGCTTATGTTGTTTCTCGGGGAAATGGTAATATGGATTAGTCAGCCACAAGAGGTAGCTTAAATTCTTCTTTTTTAAATATTATGCTTTTTAATATTATTTAATATTTAATAGCTCATCATTGGTAACACTACATAATCAAGAATAACAGGTTAGCATTTAAAAATGTAGACTTTAATAAGTGCATAGGTCAGCTTGTGGGGAAGCTGACCAAGATACAAGTGACCACATGGGGTTTCTACACTTCATTACACTTATAGAATATTTACTAAGGTTGTTTAATACATGACTTAGTCAGGGTGTCTATTCCTGCACAAACATCATGACCAAGAAGCAAGTTGAGGAGGAAAGGGTTTATTGAATTTACACTTCCACACTGCTGTTCATCACCAAAGGAACTCAGGACTGAAACTCAAGCAGGTCAGGAAGCAGGAGCTGATGCAGAGGCCATGGGGGATGTTACTTACTGGCTTGCTCAATTGCTTTCTTATAGAACCCAAAACTACCAGCCCAGGGATGGCACCACCCACAAGGGGCCTTCTCCTCTTGATCCCTAATTGAGAAAATGCCCCACAGCTGAATCTCATGGAGGCATTTCCTCAACTGAAGCTTCTTTCTCTGTAATCACTCCAGCCTGTGTCAAGTTGACACACAAAACCAGCTAGTACTTGACTTTTCTTTTTATTTATTTATTTATTTTCTATATTTTTTATTTACATTCCAAATGATTTCCCCTTTCCCGTTTCCCCCCTCCCCGAAAATCCCATAAGCCCTCTTCCCTCCCCCTGTTCCCCATTCAACCCCCTCTCGCTTCTCTGTCCTGGCATTCCCCTACATCCAGTCTTTCCAGGGCCAGGGGTCTCTCCTTCCATCTTCTTGGAAATCTATTGATATGTGAATTGTGTCTAGTACATGACTTTTCATTTGACATCTTGGAAGGCTTTTATTGTAAAGATAATCCTATCTGCTGACGAACAACAGTCATGATGATCACTCCTGCTGGATAAATTCCATTTTTTCTTGAGACAAGGTTTCCTTCTATATTTCTGAGGTAATGTTTTTGTTATTTCTGTAGTGTCTGATGGCCCCTGATGCACCAGCAAGTCTGGGGACATACTTCCTTTTGAATGCTGTGAAATGACAGAGACATGGGAGGGCAGCGCAGCAGATCCCAAAGCTCCTGAGGCACTGTGATCCCTTCTGTTAGGGAACCTTGTTAATGGAGCGTGTGGCTTCACTACCCGCATAGCCCTGCTGGCAGAACCCATCTTGCTGCCCATCCTGATGCCTGCGACCATAGCTTGAGTTCTTATCTTCATGTATTTATATGTAGCATGTCTGTCTTCCTTCACCACCTTTGAGATTTCCTGTTTAGCTCTCTCTCTCTCTCTCTCTCTCTCTCTCTCTCTCTCTCTCTCTCTCTCTCTCACACACACACACACAGTTTGAATATGTGTTTAGGTATATTTTATTTTGATATTTGTCTTTGGAAGTCTCTGTGACTCTTGAACTTGTTTGACATCTAGAAGATTCTCACTCTTCAAACATTTTATTTATTTATTACTTAGTGACAGGATCTCACATTTCCCAGGCTGGCCTTGAACTCACTACGTAAATAAAGGAGGATGATTTTGAACTCCTGACTCTCCTGCCTATGCCTCTTGGGTGCTGAAATTAAGTACAGACATTTGTTACAGCAACCAACTTTACCCTAGACTGGGGACTGAACTCAAGGCTTGTGCTCGGCAAGTACTCTACTGAGAGCTACATCCCCCAGTCCCTAAACATTTCTTCTATTACTACTTTCTCTCTTCTCCAAAGCTTCCTACAGGCCTCTTATGACTCTGACCTGCAGCACTTGGGTACTCTGCTCAATGTTTCTTGCTCTAGTCTTCCTCACTAACTTTGGATAGTTTCTGTGGCCTTACACCTTCAATGACTGATAATGTAGATCATGAGCTAAATGTCCTCATGGGCTTGTGGAAGCTGTTCATCTCTTAGATTATTTACTACTTCCTCCTTCTCTTCTCCCAACCCTTCCTCCTCTTCCTCCTCTTCCTCCTCCTCTTCTCCCAACACTTCTTCCTCTTCCTCCTCCTCTTTCCTGGACCCATTGCCTTATGCTCACCTGTGTTTTTATTTTCTTGAATTTCTACAACTTCCATCTTTCTTTTGAAATTTCCTACCTGTCCATGCACATAACCATGCATATTTTTCATTAAATCTTTTAACATCTAATTTCTAAGTATCTTAAAGTCTTCCTTTAGTAGTAGTAATGTCTAGGTTGTCTTTGAGTCTGATACTGTCAACTACCTTCTATTTCCACAAAGGAAACAGTTGCTGTTTTCCTCTTTTGGTATACATTATTATGTTTTTTTTTAATTTTTGTTTTTGTTGTTAGAGTGGTATGGAGATCAACCTATGTACATGTGAGATAAGCTGTCTGCCACTGAGGTACATCCTCGATCCCCCCCCCACACACACGTTTGAAAACTGTATTTGAGGGCAGGTGGAAAGGCTCAGAGATCAAGAATGCTAATTGTCAGGTTTGATGACCTGAATTCAATCTCCAGAACAACATTGTGGAAGGAGAGAATGGACTCCTGAAAATTGTCCTTTAACTTTGAATAACATGCTGGGGCATGTTCCCTACACCAGCTCCCCACCAAATAGATAAATAAATATAAATAAAAAAGTACTTCGAGGCAGGCTCTCACTATATAGTCCAGGCTGTATATAAGCTAGCCTGAGACCTGGAGTTGTCCTGCCTTAACCTCCAGGGGAGTTGTCACCACGCCAAGCACATTTTATAATTTTTTTTTTCAGCACCGGGGTTGAATCTTGGACACTCTACATGTGAAGCCAGCATTCTGTCACTGAACCAAGTCTGCAGATGCAATATTTTTTGATTGAATACCCAGCACCATTTTGTATGTGAAATGAAACAAAATTAAGAAAATAGTACTTGTCCCTGGAAATGAACACGTCTCTCCACAGGTGCTCAGTGCAGTAGACTGAGTCTTTCTCATTAAAAGGTGTGCTGGAATGAGATTTGGCCAGGATTGCCTTCACTTAACCACAACCTCCCAGTTCCCTTACAAAGCCTGTGCGTAGGCTGTGGGTTTGTCAACACTCCTGTTCCATGGAGCTCAGGCTTCCCATGTACACACAGATGTACCGCGCAGGAACCTCTCTCCATGTTCTTACCTCTCTGTCAGTAAGAGACACACAGCTAGCACTTTGACAGTTGCTGTTTTCACTAGGGCGAAGGGAGCAGAGGCAGAGGCCAGAAGAGGGCATTGGCTCTCAACTATGTGTAACTCCACTTCTGTGGGATCCACTGCATGGATGCCGGAAATCAAACTCTGGTCCTCTGGAAGAGCAACCTGTGCTCTTAACTGCTGAATCAGCTCTCCAGCCCTATAAAACAATATTTCCGACTTTAATTTTTTCTTTTACTGTTTGAGATAGAGTCTTACTATGTAGTTCAAGCTGACCTCAAACTTGAAATCCTTTCCCCTTAGTCTTCCGAATGCTGGGATAATATGTATGGCCACCCTAGCTGGCCTAAAAAGCATTTTAAAAATTATTGTTATCAAGAAGGCTTTTATTTTACATTTCCTTATTTATTGTGTGTGCGTGCACACATGCACATACGCA
The DNA here is from genome assembly GCA_036184795.1 of Tokudaia tokunoshimensis. Taxonomy (NCBI): domain Eukaryota; kingdom Metazoa; phylum Chordata; class Mammalia; order Rodentia; family Muridae; genus Tokudaia; species Tokudaia tokunoshimensis. The sequence continues at coordinate 143,373,662 of BTHU01000002.1, read as the reverse complement.
AAGGTGCAAATATGGAGGCCAGAGGAGAAGCTTTGGGAATTGTTCCTCTCCCTCCACAATGTGGGTTCTGGGGATTAAACAAAGGTCATTAATCTTGATGGCAAGCTCCCTTATCTGCTGAGCCATCTCCTCAACCCAAGGACCATTATTTTTTGATGGTTGCATAGTACTGCTCTATGTTAAAATGGCAGTTTATTCAACTGAACCTGTATTGTTGGGCACTGTGCAGACTGAACATCATGTTTTCCAGGCTTCTCACTCCGACTTGCCTCCTCCAGGTAACGGTCTCTGCCTTCTTAGGGGAGTTTCCCTTGCCAGCTCCATGGGCATCTAGCTAGGTTGTCAGTCCTAGTGCCCTATCGGTAAGTCTGGCCTTGGGGTGAGCGGGAGGCACAGGGCCTGCTCAGCACAGCCCCTTGGCTCTCAGGACTCACATCTCATTGTGGTGGTTGTGAGCCACTGTGTGAATGCTGGGATTCGAACTGATTCCAAGTGAAGAAAGTGGATGGAGGAGCAAAGCTTTTGTCAGCTGGAGCCACAGAACTAACTGGAAGAGCATGCCTGGAGGGCCCAGCAGCCATCTTCTTGACCCCTTGAGGCAAGCCTGAGTGTGTAACACAGAGTCTGGCTTGAGAGTTGGGGACTCCTGGAGAGTTGAGTCCCAATAGCCTAAGCCCAGATCATAAATACTCTTTCATTGATCTGGTTCTTTCCATTCTTTCTTCATGTCCGAAGTGCCCAGTTTCCGGAAGCCTTTTTTGTTTAACTTGCTTTGCTATGGCTCCATCATTGGTCCAGGAGCATCCTCACTGATTTACATAGCCCATACAACCTGTATTATAAAGAACACAGAAGAAATGAAGTGGCTGCATCTCCCCCCCCCCCAAGTAAGCCGTGTTCCCAGACTAGGAGATGCAGAGGCAAAGAACGTGCACACCCTAAAGACTTTTGTTGCCTGTGGTTCTCGCAGCAGGCTACGATGCATTCTTTTCTCCAGACCTATTCAGGTCCCTATCTCCACACAGTCACATGGATACTAAGCAGCATTGAAACTTTAGAAACTCTAAATTAGGGGTTGGGGATGGAGATAGCTTGGTTGATAGCCTGCTTGCTTGATGCGCACAGAGTCCTGGATTGGATGCCCAGAAACACATAAACCAGGCATGGTGAAAGAAAAACAGAAGTTCGTAAATAGATAGAGAACCATTGCTTCCCTCTCTCCTTCCCTCTCCTCCTTAATACCTCTCCCCTCTCTCCCTTTCTTTCTTTTCTTTTCTTTTTTCTTTTTTTAAAGACAGGATCTCATGTAGTCCATGGCTCCAAATTTAAAACTCAGTCAAGGCTAGCATTAAATTTCTGATCCTCCTGCCTATCCTTCCAAGTGCTGGGATTTGTGGCATGAGCCACCACCCAAGGCTACATTTGATGCCCTGTGGGGTGTCTGTATTCCCCAGCACGCTGAACAGAATGATGCAGAGGGGAAGGAAATCAAGGGAGAAGGTGAATTGAACCCAGAAATTAAAGGAGGAGTACAGCATGTGTTCTGCAGCCTGTCTTCCGGGAGTACTCAGCCTCTTCCAAAACTAGTGTTAAAGACTGGTTGGACCACTAGGAATGTTCTAAAAAGAGTCAAGAGGAGAATCAGTGGTTCTACTCTGCTCTACCAGCTTGGGTGTTAGGATTTAAGTAGGGGGAACATGAGAATTCCTAGTTGCTGATCCTGGGAACTCTGGCTCTTCCACAAAGATGCAGGTCCCACTTCTACCGGAAACTCTGGTCCTAGTTGGGGGGCAGCAGGCTCTTTCTGATTGGAGGATAATGGCTTTTGGGGTGGGGGGAGTGGCTGCGGTCTTTCTTAAGCATAAACAAGGGAGACAAACCCACAGTTTACTTCATGTATTGTTTCTTCTTTTTCCTTTATTCTTTTCCTGCAATGAAAAGTTGAAACACTAAACTTGAGTTTAGACAGAAGACTCTATTAAAGTTTAAAAATGTGTGGGCTCTTTGTGTCCCGTTCTTTGTCACAGACCTAATTTAGTTCTCGATGCTCCGGCCAGGCTTGGGCTTTCAGTGATGGCCGCTGGAGATGTTGGGAGGTTTAGAGCGAGGCACTGAGATCCGGGCTGTGTCTCTCTCTTCTTTATTATAAAAAATAAGGTTCATGAAGGCAGGGGCGTACTCAGCCTAGCTCAATGCTGGATGCTTCTAAAGGAAGAGATTAGCTTCTCATTGATGAATGAATCACTGCTGCGCTGAATAATTTTTTCCCTCTTAGTAGAAAAAGTACTTGGTAACAATACCAGCTCAGCTTGCCTTCCTCTCTACTCAGAAGGTTTGTTTGGATCTGAGCCCTGGGAACTGTGATATAAAACTCACTATTACCCTGTAGATCACAAGACACAGAAATTGCTAGAACAGTTTGGACTGAAGAAGAACTTCCACTGTACTTCATATTCATAAGTGAAAAAAAGTAAGACTAGGCCATAAAGCTAATCCCTCACTTCCGGGTCTCCTCCATCACTTCCGGGTCTCCTCCCTAGCTTCTGCTTCCGGGTCTCCTCCCAGGCTGCTCCATAATCTGATTTCAAATATGATTCCTTCTATAGAGCTTTGGCTGGGTTTCTAATTTTGTCTCCCTTAAACTTCAGTTCCAGGTGGGAGCTTACCCACAATTCCCTTGCCCTCACATCTCTTTAGTTCATCCTTAACCTCTGATAATACTGCTTCTCTCTTTTTCAAGTGTTGTCTTTTTTTTCTATTCCTTTATTCTATTTATTCACTTTACATTCTAATTGCAGACCCCTTCCCTCCTTTTCTCCCAGTTCCACCCTCATATTCCCTCCTTCACCCACCCTCCTCTTCTTCTCAGAGAAGAGGTGTCCCCCACCACGGGTACCAATCCACCCTGGGATATCAAGTCTTGGCAGGACTAAACACATCCTCTCCCACTGAGACCAGGGAAGGCAGCCTAGATAGGGGAAAGGAATCCAAAGGCAGAACAGCCCCCCTCCCACTCCAACTGTTAGGGGACCCACATGAAGAGCAAATTGTGCATCTGATACATACATATAGGGAGCCTAGGTTCAGCCCATGCATGCTCTTTGGTTGGTGGTTGAGTCTTCCTGAGCCCCCATGGGCCCAGGTTAGTTTACTCTGTAGGCTTTCTTGTGGTGTCCTTGACCTTCCAGCTCCCTTAATCCTTCCCCCTGATCTTTCACAAGACTCTCTGAGCTCCTGTCTGTTGTTTGGCTATGGGTCTCTGCATTGGTTTCTATCAGCTGCTGGATGAAGCCTCTCAGAAGACAGTAATGCTAGGGTCCTGTCTGTAAGCATGGCAGTGTATCATTAATAGTGTGAAGAGTTGGCTCTCTCCCATGGATGGGACTCAAGTTGAACCAGTCATTGGTGGGCCGTTCCCTCAATCCCTGCTCTATCTTTATCCCTGAAAATCCTGTAGGCAGGACAAATTCTGGGCCAAAGGTTTTGTGGGTGTGTTGGTGTCCCTCCACTGGAAGTCCTGCCTGACTACAGGAGGTGGCCACTTCAGGCCACCTGCTGCTAGGAGTCACAGCTAGGGTCACTCCCATATCTCCCAGGAGCCTCCCCTTCCCAGGTCTCTGGCTTGTCCCAGAGCCTCTCCCACCCACTGATTTCCATTCTCTCTCCCAGCTCTCCCCACACCTGATCTTCACCCCCATCCCCCTCCTACCTCTCACCCCCTCCCAGTTTCCGCTATCCATCCACTTCCGATATCTATTTTATTTCCCCTTCTGAGTAAGATTCAAGCATCCTCCCTTAGGTCTTCCTTGTTACTTACCTTCTTTGGGTCTGTGGATTGTAGCATGGATATCCTGTACTTTATAGCTAATATCCACTTATAAGTGAGTACATACTGTTCATGTCTTTCTGGATCTGGATTACCCCACTCAAGATGATATATTCTAGTTTCATCTATTTGCCTGTAATTATTCGCAGATGATATGATAGTATACATAAATGAACTCCAAAATTCTACCAGAGAACTCCTACTGCTGATAAGCACCTTCAGCAAAAGGGCTTGAATGCAAAATTAACTAAAAAAAAATCAGCAGCCCTCCTTTATACAAATGATAAATGATCTGAGAAAGAAATTAGGAAAACAACACTTTTCACAATAGTCACAAATAATATAAAATATCTTCGAGTAACTGTAACCAGGCAAGTGAAAGACACATATGACAAGAGCTTCAAGTCTTTCAAGAAACTGAAGAAGATCTCAGAAGATGGAAAGAGCTCCCATGCTTATGGATAGGTAGGATTAACATAGTGAAAATGACCATTTTTCCAAAAGCAGTCTACAGATTCAATGCAATTCCCATCAAAATTCTAACATAATTCTTACAGACCTTGAAAGAGCAATTCCTAACTTCACATGGAAAAAAACAAAAAACCCAGGATAGCTAAAACAATTATGAACGATAAAAGAAGTTCTGAAGTTATCACCATCCCTGATCTCAAGCTGTGCTACAGAACAATAATGATAAAAACAACAACCACAACCAAGCACAAAACATGGCATTGGCATAATAACAGAAAGGTTAATCACGGGAATAGAATTGAAGACCCAGAAGACTACAGACACTTGATTTTTGACAAAGAAGCCAAAAACATACAATAGGAAAAAAGAAAGCATCTCAATGAATGGAGCTGTTCTAACTGGATGTCTGCACGTAGAAGAATGCAAATAGATCCATATTTATTGCCCTGCACAAAACTGAAGTGTAAGTGGATCAAAGAGCTCAGTGTGAAACTGAACACACTAAATCTAATAGAGAAAGTGGAGAATAGTCTTGAACACATTGGTATAGGGGACTATTTCCTGAACAGAACACCAACAGCTCAGGCACTAAGATCAAGTGTTGTCTTAATACTCTTTCTATCTTTGCTTGACTTTTTTCTCACCATCTGTTCTCCCGCTGCTGGGTCAAGACTGTTGATTATGTCACCCTAGTGCTCCTCCACCTCGCCTAGGGTCCTCCTTTCCTGCCCAGGTTCCTCCACCTGCTGGTGCCATGGAAGATGTGGTTGTCATCTGTGTGTCAGGAGTTGGAAACAACCTCAGCTTCAAGGAGGAGAAAAAGGTCCTAATTCAGAGGCAAGGGAACAGCATGTTTGTGCAGACTGACAAACTAGCCTACACCCAGGCCAGTAGGGTAAGACATGCTTGTGTGTGTGTGTGTGTGTGTGTGTGTGCATGCGCATGTGTGCTTGCGTGCACGCACATGCACACATATACATATATGAGAATCTGTCTAGTGTTTGGCTAGAACCCCATTTGTTCTTTTGTTCATTTTTATTTTGCGAGGCATCCCACTCTGAGGTCTCACACTCAGGAGCCCTGGAAAGAAACTGAGAAACTGTGGGCTTCACCTTTCTCTCACACTAAAAAATAAAACATCCTCCCTTCTCCACAACCTAATGGGGTTTTCCTGACTCAGAAATATGTGTGAGGAAATAAAACAGGTGGAGGGGAGATTCTAGGAGGGGAAACCCTCGTTGCTAAAGATGCCCACTTCTTTTCTAGTGTTTTTCAGAATTCTCACCATGAGCAGCAACCTGATTCCAGTGAAGGGCAAGGTAAGAATTTAACCCAGAAGAGGGAAAGGCACTCTAAGAGAATGAAGAGAAGGGGATGCTGGGTTGTGGGCTGTAGAACACACTCAGGAAGGAGTACTAGCCTCAGGCACCACACATCACAAACACGAAGCCATGTCTGTGTGGGAAGCCACATAGGTGGGAAGCCAGGTTTTAGCCTTACATCCACAAGTCAGTTAGGATAACATTCCCAAGAGATGACTGCATTTGCTTATGTTTAAAAAGACCTATTGGGCTGCGAGATGGCTCAGTGGTTAAGAGGCATTATTGCTGTTCCAGAGGACCAGGGTTCAATTCTCACTACTCACTTGGCAGCTCACAGCCATCTGTAACTTCAATCCCAGGGGATTGGACACACCCTTCTGACCTCAGCAGGCACTGTGTGGGCATGATTCAAGAGTGATGTGTGTGTATATATATATATATATATATATATATATATATATATATATATATATGCATGCAAAGTTTCATACACATAAAATAAATAAATCTAATTTTCTCGGGAACTGCCATCCCACCAGCAATGGAGGAGAGTTCCTCTTTCTCCACATCCTTGCCAGCATCTACTGGCACCTGAGTTTTTGATCTTAGCCATTCTGACTGGTGTGAGGTGGAATCTCATGGTCATTTTGATTTGTATCTCCCTGATGACTAAGGATGTTGAACATTTCTTTAAGTGCTTCTCAGCTATTCAAGATTCCTCAGTTGGGAATTTTCTGTTTAGCTCTGCACCCTATTTTTCAATAAGGTTATTTGGTTCTCTGGAGTGTAACATCTTGAGTTCTTTGTATATTTAGTATATAAAATTGGAAATAGTTCTACTTGAAGACCCAGCTATTCCATTACTGGGCATATACCCAGAAGATGCTCCAACATATAACAAGGACACATGATCCACTATGTTTATAGCAGCCTTATTTATAATAGCCAGAAGCTAGAAACAACCCAGATGTCCCTCAACAGAAGAATGGATTCAGAAATGTTGTACATTTACACATTGGAGTACTACTCAGTTATAAAAAAGTGACTTCAAAAAATTTGCCGGCAAATGGATGGAACTAGAAAATATTGTCCTAAGTGAGATAACCTAGACACAAAAGGACACACATGGTATGTACTCACTGATAAGTGGACATTAGCCCAGAAACTCACAATGCAACTCAAAGACCATATGGAGCTTAGGAGGAAGGATGACCAGGGTATGGATGCTTCAGTCCTGCATTAAGGGGGAAACAGGATGATCGTGGGACGTGGAGAGAGGGGAGGATCTGAGAGGGAGAGAAGAGAGTGAGGAAAAAAGGGGTCAGGATCAGGTATTGGAGGGGACAAGAGAGAGGTACAGAGGGTCAGGAAATTGAATAAAAATATGTCGCAGTGGAGGATGAGGAGATGGGGTTAGCCACTGGAGGGTCCCAGATGCCAGGGAAGCTAGAGGCTCTGAGAACCAAACAGGGATGACTTTAGCTAAAATGCACAGCGAAGGGGAGATAGAACCTGAGAGACTACCTCCAGTAGATAGGCATGGCCCCCAGTTGAGGGATGGAGCCACCCACCCATCTCAAAGTTTTTAACCCAGAAATGTTCCTGTCCAAAGGAAAGACAGGGACAAAAATAGAGCAGAGACTGAAGGAAGGGGCACCCAGGGATCGCCCCACCTGGAGATCCATCCTGTCTGCAGACACCAAACCCCAACACTGTTGCTGTTGCCAAGAGGCACTTGCTGACAGGAACGCAGTGTAGCTGTTCCTTGGAAGGTTCTGCCAGCAACTGACCAATGCAGATGTGGGTGCTTGGAGCCAACCTTCAAACTGAACTTGGGGACCCTTGGGAAGGAGCTGGTGGAAGGACTGGAGGAGTGGAGAGGGATTAAAACCCCATAGGAAGAACAATGTCAGCTGGCCACCCAGTGCTCCCAGGGACCAGACCACCAGCCAAGGAGTGCACATGCAGGGGTCCAGACACATATGTAGAGGATGGCCTTATCTGACATCAATGGGAAGGGAGGCCGTTGGTACTGTGAAGGCTTGATACCCCTGCGTAGGGGGATGCTGGAGCAGTGGGGTGGGAGAGGGTGGGTGGGAGAGCACCCTCACAGAGGCAAAGGGGAAAGGGGCATGGGTAGGTGTAGGATGGGGAATTTATGGAGGGGTAACCAGGAAGGGGGATATCATTTGAGATGTAAACAAATGGAATGATTAATAATAAATAAATAAATCTAAACAAAAAAATCTAAATACTTTCTCTTCAGTAATGATTCCAAATGGCTTTGCAGTTCAAATATTAAGACATTAAGACATGGGCTGGAATTCAAAAAAAAATCATCAGATCCTACAACAAAAGTCTGTATTCAACACAACTAGAAAATCTGGAGGAAATGGACAATCTCCTGGACAGATACCAAATACCAAAATTAAATCAGGATCAAATAGACCATCTAAACCGTCCTATAACCCCTGAAGAAATAGAAGTCATCACTGGAAGTCTTCCAACCAAAACAAGCACAGGACCAGATGGTTTTAGTGAAGAATTCTATCAGACCTTCAAAGAAGACCTAACACCAATACTCTTCAAACTATTCCACAAAATAGAAACAGAAGGAAAACTACCCAACTCCTTCTATGAAGCCACAATTACACTGATACCAAAATCACACAAAGATCCGACAAAGAAAGAGAATCTTAGGCCAATTTCTCTTATGAATATCGATGCAAAGATACTCAATAAAATTCTTGCCAACCAAATCCAAGAACACATCAAAACGATCATTCACCACGATCAAGTAGGCTTCATCCCAGGGATGCAGGGATGGTTCAATATAAGGAAGTCCATCAATGTAATCCACTATATAAACAATCTCAAAGAAAAAAACCACATGGTCATTTCATTAGATGCTGAAAAAGTATTTGACAAAATTTCGCATCCTTTCATGTTAAAGATCTTGGAAAGATCAGGAATTCAAGGCCCATATCTAAACATAGTAAAAGCAATTTACAGCAAACCGGTATCCAACATCAATCTAAATGGAGAGAAACTTGAAGCAATCCCACTAAAATCAAGGACTAGACAAGGCTGCCCTCTCTCTCCATATCTTTTCAATATAGTACTTGAAGTTCTAGCTAGAGCAATTAGACAACAAAAAGAGGTCACAGGGATACAAATTGGAAAGGAAGAAGCCAAACTATCACCATTTGCAGACGATATGATAGTATACTTAAGCGACCCAAAGAACTCCACCAGAGAACTCCTACAGCTGATAAACAACTTCAGCAAAGTGGCCGGATACAAAATCAATTCAAGCAAATCAGTAGCCTTCCTATACTCAAAGGATAAGCAGGCTGAGAAAGAAGTAAGAGAAATGATACCCTTCACGATAGCCACAAACCATATTAAGTATCTTGGTGTGACTCTAACCAAACAAGTGAAAGATCTGTATGACAAGAACTTCAATTCTCTGAAGAAAGAAATTGAAGAAGACCTCAGAAGATGGAAAAATCTTCCATACTCATGGATTGGTAGGATTAATATAGTAAAAATGACCATCTTGCCAAAAGCAATATACAGATTCAATGCAATCCCCATCAAAATCCCAACTCAATTCTTCATAGAGTTAGAAAGAGCAATTCAAAAATTCATCTGGAATAACAGAAAACCCAGGATAGCTAAAACTATTCTCAAGAGTAAAAGAACTTCTGGGGGAATCAGTATCCCGGACCACAAGCTGTACTACAGAGCAATAGTGTTAAAAACTGCATGGTACAGGTACAGTGACAGGCATGTAGATCAATGGAACAGAATTGAAGACCCAGAAATGAATCCACACTCCTATGGTCACTAAATCTTTGACAAAGGAGCTAAAACCATCCAGTGGAAAAAAGATAGCCTTTTCAACAAATGGTGCTGGTTCAACTGGAGGTCAGCATGCAGAAGAATGCAAATCGATCCATTCTTATCTCCTTGTACTAAGCTCAATTCCAAGTGGATCAAGGACCTCCGCATAAAACCAGACACACTGAAACTAATAGAAAGGAAACTAGGGAAGAACCTTGAACATATGGGCACAGGGGAAAATTTCCTGAACAGAACACCAATAGCTTATGCTCTAAGGTCAAGAATTGACAAATGGGACCTCATAAAATTACAAAGTTTCTGTAAGGCAAAGGACATTGTCAAAAGGACAAAGCGGCAACCAACAAAACTGGGAAAAGATCTTTACCAACCCTACATCCGACAGAGAGCTAATATCCAACATATACAAAGAACTCAAGAAATTAGACTCCAGAGAGCCAAGTAATCCTATTAAAAATGGGGTACAGAGCTAAACAAAGAGTTCTCACCTGAAGAATATCTAATGGCTGAGAAGCACCTAAAGAAATGTTCAACATCCTTAGTCATTAGGGAAATGCAAATCAAAGCAACCCTGAGATTCCATCTCACACCAGTCAGAATGGCTAAGATCAAAAACACAGGAGACAGCAGTTGTTGGCGAGGATGTGGAGAAAGAGGAACACTCCTTCACTGCTGGTGGGATTGCAAGCTGGTACAACCACTCTGGAAAGCAGTCTGGCGGTTCCTCAGAAAACTGGGCATGACAGTCCCGGAGGATCTGGCTATACCACTCCTGGACATATACCCAGAGGCTTCCCCTGCATGCAATAAGGACACATGCTCCACTATGTTCATAGCAGCCTTGTTTATAATAGCCAGAAGCTGGAAAGAACCCAAATGTCCTTCAACAGAGGAATGGATTCAGAAGATGTGGTATATTTACACAATGGAATACTACTCTGCAATTAAAAACAATGAATTCATGAAATTCTTAGGCAAATGGTCAGAACTGGAAAATATCATCCTTAGTGAGGTAACCCAATCACAAAAGAACACACATGGTATGCAGTCACTGATAAGGGGGTATTAACCCAGAAACTCAGAATACCCTAGACACAATTCACATAAATAGATTTCCAAGAAGATGGAAAGAGAGACCCCCTGGTCCTGGAAAGACTGGATGTAGGGGAATGCCAAGACAGAGAAGCGAGAGGGGGTTGAATGGGGAACAGGGGGAGGGAAGAGGGCTTATGGGACTTTCGGGGAGGGAGGAACCAGGAAAGGGGAAATCATTGGGAATATAAATAAAAAAAAAAATAGAAAAAAAAAAAAGACCTGGGCTGGAGAGATGGCTCAGCGGTTAAGAGCACTGACTGCTCTTCCAAAGGTCCTGAGTTCAAATCCCAGCAACCACATGGTGGCTCATAACCATCTGTAGTGAGATCTGATGCCCTCTTCTGGTGTGTCTAAAGACAGCTACAGTGTACTTACATATAATAAATAAATCTTTTAAAATATAAAATAGTATAAAATAAAATAAATATAAATTAAAAAATATAAAAAATAAATCTTTAAAAAAAGACATTAAGACATGTAATTCAGTGGTTGGGAGAGAGAAAACAAGGATTACTTATTAAAAAGAAAAAATGAAACTATGCACTTCCACTATTTTATAAAAATTAAGAGGCAATGTCTCTTAATTAAAAGTTGTAAATGCCTTTAATACCAGCACTCAGGAGACAGAGGCAAGCAGATATCTGAGTTCTTGGCTAGCCTGATCTTCATATTTAGTTCCAGGACAGCCAGGGCTCACAGAAAAACCCTGTCTTGAAAAACAAACAAACAAACAAAAAAACCAAATAAACAAAAATTAAGAGACAAGTTAATAAATAAGGTGATTTATAAAGTAGTCAGCTTTCTTCTGGCAACATTAAATGTGGAAAATTAAAAGTATGGTAACTAGACAAATATACTTCAATATTCCTCCAACTCAGTCCTTAACATTGTGTCTTTTCCTCAAACCTCTATTTTTTTGTGTTGCTGGAGATGGAACCAAGGCTGACCCATGATAGGCAAGCACTCCCCCAGAGCCACATGCTGATCGTAACTTTTTATAATGGGTTTGATCTTATTCTGGGCAAGTTGTGGTTTTTACATGCTTTGGTCCTTACCTTTTGGATGCCCCACTGTAATCTTCTGGTTTGTTAGAGTAGAACTTAAATACAGGAAGGGCATTTTTTTTCTGTTTTCTGTCTCCAGGACTCCAGAGGTTCCTTTCCCTGTGTACTTGTTACTGATTGGCAACCATAATTACATTGTTTCCCAACTTAGCGTCGTTTAGCTTCTCTCTCCCATCACCTGTATCTCTTCTTCAGCTTTTTGGTATGCTATTGGGTTTTGATTTCCAGACTACAGAGACAGGCTCAGTTAGAGCTTAGATTCTACTGCCCCCTGGAGGTTGATCATTAGCTACCTCGGTTAGACTTTCCTCTGCTCAGGTTGTTAAAAGGGTTGTGGGCTTTGTTATAAGGCTTGATTTCTCTTCTAAAAGGATTTTCCCTCCATCTTCCATTGACATAGGTCTAAAACTTACATTGACAAAAGGAATTTTACCAAGAAGCCAAAGGAAGAAAGGACAAGTTTAAAGAACATAGTAATTCCATACTTGGGACGAGACAGGAGAATAAGAAGTTCAAGGCTATCTACTGAGTTGAAGACCAGGCCCAGCTGCAGTATTTTATACTCAGGCTGCTAGAATACAGCAGAAACGGGCCAGTGAGATGGCTCAGTGAGTAGAGGAGCTTGCTGCCAAGCCTGATGACCCAAGTTCTTCAGTCCATGGGGCACACATGAAGAAAGGAGAGAACCAACTTCTGAACACACACATACAAGTGCATGCACACATACCACATTCATACTATACACACTCACACATATACACATTCACATACACACACACACTTAAACACACACACAAACACATACACACAAAGTACACACACATACAAGCACACAGACATAATACATACACATGTACCAGACATATACAAGCACACACACATGTACCACACACACACTATAAATAAGTAAATACGATATAATACAGCCAAGATGAATTGATGATACTTCATTCAGTTCCTCCCAGACACTTCCAGCTGACTGGCCTCTTCCCTGACCCTTGACCCCTGTGTTAAGAAAGTACTTTCTTGACACATGCTCCGCTATGTTCATAGCAGCCTTATTCATAATAGCCAGAAGCTGGAAAGAACCCAGATGTCCCTCAAAAGAGGAATGGATACAGAAAATGTGGTATATTTACACTATGGAGTACTACTCAGCTATTAAAAACAATGAATTCATGAAATTCTTAGGCAAATGGATGGAACTAGAAAATGTCCTGAGTGAGGTAACCCAATTGCAAAAAAAACACACGTGGTATGCAATTGCTGATAAGTGGATATTAGCCCCAAAATTCTGAATACCCAAGATACAATTCACAGACCTCATGAAACTCAAGATGAAGGAAGACCAAAGTGTGGATACTTTGTTCCTTCTTAGAAGGGGGATCAAAATACCCATGGCTCACAGCCAACCAATGAACTGAGCTTAGGTTCCCAATGGAGGAGCTAGAGAAAGAACTCGAGGAGCTGAAGAGGTTCACAGCCCTGCAGGAGGAACAATAATAAGTACCAACCAGGACCCCCAGCGCTCCCAGGGACTAAAACACCAACTTAAGAGTAAACATGGAGGGATCCATGGCTCCAACTACATATGTAGCAAAGACTGTCTTTTCAGACATCAATGAGAGGAGAGACCATTAGTCCTGTGAAGACTCCATGCCCAGTGTAGGGGAATGCCAGGACAGGAAAGTGGGAGGGAGGGTTGATTGGTAAGCAGCGGGAGGGGGGATGGGATGGGGGTTTTCAGAGGGGTAATGAGGAAACGGGATAACATTTGAAATGTAAATAAAGCAAATATCTAATAAAAAAATAAAAGGTTTCCAATATTAAAAAAAAGAAAGTACTTTGTTTTCTGATTGTCTTTGTCTAGACCCTGTGACTTTACATATTAATAAAAGTGGTATTTGCCTTCTGGCTGTCTAAATATCTTCAGGTCTGTGGGAAACTTAATGTCACTTTGATCTTAGTTTTTGACCCTTAATTTTTTATTTAAATTACATTTTTAGGTGTGCACAAATGAAAACTATGACACACATGTGGAGGTCAGAGGACAGCCTGCAGGAGTCAGTTCTCTCCTTGCTCCTTGTGGGTGCTAGGGCTCAAACTCAGGGCCTAGGCTCGGCGACAAATGCCTTACTCACTCATCCTGCTGGCCCTTTTTTGGCTCTTGAAGACTTGCTACCATCCCTTCCTTATGTCATTTGTGTTCATGTCTCGGGAGTGTTAGAATTACGGGGTAGTTTCCCAACCCAATCAAAGGTGTGCACTGTCTTGATTTCACCCCATTTTGGGTAGTTAGAAGCAAACTAGTTTCCTCTTTTAAATGACCATACTTTCTCTGAGCCTGTAACTACAGACATACGGTGCTGGGATTCATTTAGTGGGCCACTTTTAAACTTTAAAAAAAAATCATCTTAGCATCAGTGAAAGCAAGATCACTTCTGTCCACAGGCTTCCAGGTGCCAAAAGAAGGTGTCAAGGGATGATTTGCTCCCAAGAGGAGGTCTGACGTGTAGGAATCCTGGGTGCTGGAGTCCGGGGACTGGAATCACATTTCTTCAAACCTTTTCAGACTTGTAACCCTCTGAGGAAGCCTCTCTCTTTCTCTATTGGATGAGTCTTTGATCTTAGTGTTGACTCTTCTTGGGGCAAAGAACAACCAGGTAGAGGAGATCTAGTGGCCGGAGAGAAAGGGGGATTCCTCCGGGCCGTTGTGCTTACAGCAACTAATCTGTGCTCTGGCTTCCATTTTCAGTCCTCCACGGTGGAGCTGAAGATACGTGGAAGCTGCTCTTCTCCCTGGGGGCTTGTAAAGATGGACGAGAGCTTAGTGCCAAGTTAAAGGCAGGAACTATTCATCATGTCAAAATTTCAGGACTCCCCAGCACCAGGAAGCCATGAGTCCACCCACGCATGCTCTTCCCATGGTCTTATGTCCACTGTGATGCAAACCTCTGTAAATAGGACACCAGGCCCTGCTATGACCGTATTCATCTCTAGTTCTGTTGACTTGTCTGTGCTCTGTCCACTTACCTAGACGTGCTGTCTGTGTCAGGTAAAATAACCCCTTTGGTCATAGAAACTCAGTAGCTCAACAGCTCACATCCCTTTCAGAACTGTCTCAAAGCATGAGTCCGCTGTACCTCATCAACTTTTTTATTTTTTTTAACAGAATTACTCATATTTTAGGCAGTTTACAGCCAATTCCCTCAGCCTTGTTTCTCATGAAGGACTGAACACAGTAAACACTCCTGGAAAGTAGGACCTTCAGGTCTGGGCGCTTTCTGAAGCCAGTGACAATTCGTGTAAGAACTCAAAGACCTGCTTTTCCTTAAATGAGGCTGGATTTACAGTAATAAAATCATGAATCACACAGGGAGCTATTTTTTTTATAAATAATCTTTATTATTTTAGTGTTCTCGAAGGCCAGAGGTGGACATTGGATTGCCTGGGAATGGAGTTAAGATGGCTGTGAGTTATCTTGTGGGTACTGGGAATTGAACCCAGGTCCTCTGGGAGAGTAACCAGTGATCTTAGCTGCCAAAACCCTACCTCTTTTTCTTGGATCCAAGCCTGAGGAGCAATGGGTAGAATTAGTTCCCTGCTTTTTGCCACGCAGAGAAGGAAACCAAACAGCCAGCCACATTGTGTGCTTTCTCTTTATTGGACACAGCACCCAAATAACAGGATTGCACAGTAGCTGGGAAAGACACCCCAAGCAAGGCATTGTAGACTTACCCTTTCTATTGGCACCAGAGGCAACACTGGGCATCTTGACAGTGACAATAGCTGAGGGCAAAGCCTCCCACAGCTTCATTGTGGAGGAATATTGTAGGTGGGGAACGAACAAGTCAAAGCCTTAGGCACGGTCTTAATACAAATTCAGCAAAAGTATCAAGGGGAAGGGATTGTTCGCTCATGTTTTTAATTAGTGCTGAGTCTAACTTCAGGAACACTATTTAAACAACACTCCATTAATTAACTAGCTACTTGAATTACCACTGTTTCTATACTCCTTGATTAACTTGCTACGCCAGGACATTGTGCTTCTTCCTGCTCTCCCTATTGTTACCTACGTTCAAGGTAGAAGTGTTGGAACTAAAGCAATTACTGAGCATGGAGGAATTCTTTGTAAAAATATGTTGCAGAAAAGATCCAGAGCTTTGGCACTGATGGAGATGAAAGCTTTATCGACAGAGGCCTGGGGTGGGTGGGTGGGGGGAGTGAGGGGAGGGGTTATACAGGTGATCTGATGCCGCTTGGAGACCTGAGTCACAGAGGATGTGCTCTCTGTGACTCATGTCATAACCGCCCATGTGCTCTCATTCTCTGTTATTAACTTGGTCAGGATTACGGATTTAATTTCTACTCTGCATGGAGTATATTGATATCCCTGGGGAAAGGAATGAAAGGAACCTTGGGTCTAGTGGCACAGACCCGTGTTCCCCATAGCTCCGGAGGCTGAGGCAGAAGGATCAAAAATTCAAGGTCTTTCAGGGCTGTGGAGAAATTTTAAGGCCCATGACCTCACTGGACTAATATTGTGGCTTTGGTGGTGGAGGAAGGGACAGGTAGGAGAGGTGTTGCTTGACTCATAAAGCAATGACATAAAGAAGTGCCCAGAGGGGGCACATACCTTTAATCCCAGCACTTGCGGGGCAGAGACAGAAATATCTCTGTGAGTTTGAGGCCAGCCTGGCCAGAAAGGAAGGAAGGAAGGAAGGAAGGAAGGAGAGAAGGAGGGAGAGAGGGAGAGAAGAAGGGGAGGGAGGGAGGGAGGGAGAAGAGAGTGAAGAAAGGAAGGAGAGGGAGGGAGGAAGGGGCGGGAGAGAGAGAGGAAGGGAGGGGAGGGAGGGAAAGAGAAAGGGGAGGGAGGGAGGAAAGGGAGGGGAGGGAAGGGAAAGGAGGGGAGGGAAGGAAAGGAAAGGAAGGGAAAGGAAAGGAAAAAGGGAAAAGGAAAGGAAAGAGAGGGAAGGAAGAACAGGGAGAGACCACTGAGATGCCTGCCACCAAGCCCAGTGAATGTCTGAGTTGAATGTCTGAGACCCACATGATGGAAGGAGTGAATCAGCTTCATAGGCCTTGGTGCACACATCACACACACACACACACACACACACACACCCCTCAAGTTTAAGGTCAGCTGGTCTTATAACCAGACCCTATTGAAGTAAACATTTAAATGAAATTAAAGCAAATGATAAACACACCCTCAGAGGGGCCTGGGCCAGTAAAGGGCTAGAAAGCCCCACCAACTATACAGTAAATGGAGTTCTAAGCCTGGGTATGTAGCTCAATTGTCAGAGTGTTGCTTACCATGCACAGAGCCAGATGTGTACTTGGTCCCCAGAATCCCACAATCCAGGTGTGGTGGTGTGTGCCTGAAATCTCAGCACTCGGGAAGCAAAGGCAGGAGTTCACTGTTACAGTGTTATTCTTGTCTCTGTGATGAATTCAATGCCAGCCTGGACTCTGTAAGAACTCCTTTAAAAAAAAAAAAAAATATATATATATATATATATATATTATTCATTTACATTTCAAATGTTATTCCCTTTCCTGGTTTCCCCATTCCCAGAAAACCCCCAACCCATCCTCCCTCCCCCTGCCTCCATGAGGGTGCCCCTCCACCCAACCTACTCCCATCTACCTCCCCTCAAATTCCCCAAGCTGGGGCATCTATCAAGTCTTCATAGGACAAAGGACCTCTCCTCCCACAAGGCACTCCTCGGCCACAAATGCAGCTGGAGCCATGTATACCCCTTGTTGATGGCTTAGTTCTTGGGAGCCCTGGGGGATCTGGTTGGCCGACATCATCGCTCTTCCCATGAGACCGCAAACCCCTTCAGCTCCTCCAGTTGTCCCTCCACTCCAAATCTTCATATCTGAATCACTACATACTACACTTATACTTGTGGGGGATGCACACTTTTAATCCCAATGGAAGCAGACGGATCTCTGAGTTTAAGGCCTGTGGACTCTATAGATTAAGTTCCAGGACAGCTGCGACTACACAGAGAGATCCTGCTTCAAAAAACAGAAACAAACAAACAGACAAAAAATAAGTTCATGCTCATTTCTGACTGATGTTGTGTATGAGGCCTGAGCAGGGAGGGCGGTGGATCTGACTGAAGCCTTCCTCCTTCCTTTCCCTCTTACTCGTCAAAATGGCTCTCATTGATCAGTTTTCTACTGTTCTGACTAAACACCTAAATTAACTGACTTTAAAAGAGGAAACATTTAGTTTGGTTCATGGTTCCACAGTTTTTAGTCTATGGAAACGTGGTCCTATTGCTCTGCACCTGTGGTGGCGGAGTACTCGTGATGGACAGAAACTGTGTGTGTGTGTGCGTGTGCGTGCGTGTGCGTGCGTGTGCGTGCGTGTGCGTGCGTGTGCGTGCGTGTGCGTGCGTGTGCGTGCGTGTGCGTGCGTGCGTGTGCGCGCGTGCGCGCGTGCGTGCGTGCGTGCGTGTGCGTATGCGTGCGTGCGTGCGTGCGTGCGTGCGTGCGTGCGTGCGTGCGTGTGTGCGTGTGTGTGTGTGTGTGTGTGTGTGTGTGTGTGCGCGCACGTGTATGTGTGTAGAGTCAGGATTGTATCCCTTCTCTCATGACCTCACTTCCTGTCATCAGGTTCTATTTCCTAAAGGTTATTCCACCTCCCAGTAGGGCCACAGGCTGGAAACCAAGCCTTCAATGTATGACCTTTGGGGGGCATTCATGATCCAAGCACCAAGAGACCTACGGATTTTAGATGATTAGCAAGGAAGGCTGATTGTGTCAGTTATCAGTGGGACAGCTGTGCAGTGAAAGCCATGAAGCTCTCAGTCACCGCTACAGAACGTTAAGTACTCAGATGCTTGTCCATGCACAGTGGTCAGTGGGGTAGATGATCTTAGTGGACTTTTGTGTATGTCTGTGAGCTGCTGGCTGAAAGCTGGTATTCCACCTGTCTCCCATATCCCAACCTGCTAGCCCATGCATATGCTTACAGCAGTGATGATATACAAGGACCAGAGATGACCCACCAGGAGTTTCCTGAGCCTCAGGTCAGCACGAGCTAACTTCCTGTAGCCATCAATGAGTTATGTAGCAGGCACACAGTCAGGCAGAGAGGATGCTATAGAATTACCTGGTTAAAAAAATATTGGTGCACTAAGAAGTGCATGCTGAAAGGAGCCTGATATGGCTGTCTCCTGAGAGGCCCTGCCAAAGCCTTACAAATACAGAGGCAGATGCTCGCAGTCACCCATTGGACTGAGCATGGGGTCCCCAATGGAGGAGTTAGAGAAAGAACTGAAGGAGTTGAAGGGGTTTGCAGCCCCATAGGAAGAACAACAATATCAACAACCAGAACCCACCAGAGCTCCCAGGGACTAAGCCATCAACCAAGGGGTACACATGGTTCTAGCTGCATATGTAGCAGAGGATTGCCTTGTCAGCCATCAATGGGAGGAGAGGTTCTTGTTCCTACGAAGGCTCGATAGATGCCCCATTGTAGGGGAATCGAGGGCAGGGAGGTGGGAGGAGGTGGGTGGAGGAACACCCTTATAGAAGTAGGGGAAGGGAGGATGGGATAGGGGCTACCCAGGGAAGGGGAAACTGGGAAAGGGGATAACATTTGAAATGTAAATAAACAATATATCCAATAAAAAATTGGTGCAGGAATATGATAAAGGAAAGCCTCTGCGGCAGTCATTCTACTATGGTATTTAAGCAAGCACATACAATTTGTCTTGTAGCTAATTTAACTAGGTCTTTATTTTAGACTTCAGTCAATCATTGCATTCAGAAATAACTATTTTCCAACCTCCTTATACTCTATACTTAGTTTTCCTATCCCTAAAATACAACCTTGGTCATGCTTACTTACCTAGCAGGCACCAGTCTTATGAAGGTATATCACTCACAACTACCCATTACTTGACAACTAGAATACAGTCTTCCCTGGCTTCCACTTGGCAATGTTACTGCACACTGTTTCCTGGATTCTTCACCTGTTCGTGGCTGGGCCTCTAGTGAAAGACCCAGTTGTCATCTGTCATTCTCTCTCAGGAAGTAACAGTTGGAGAGAATTGAAGAGTTCTGGGATTAAGAGCGTACATCTCAGGCTAAGGAGATGGCTCAGCGGTTAAGAGCACTGACTGTGCTTCCAGAGGTCCTGAGTTCAAATCCCAGCAACCACATGGTGGCTCACAACCATCTGTAATGGGATTCGATGCTCTCTTCTAGTGTGTCCAAAGACAGCTACAGTGTACCCATATAAATAAAATAAATAAATCTTTAAAAAAGAGCATACATTTCTCTTTGTCCTCTGCTCTCCCTTTCCCCTCCCTCCCTTACTCTTCTCTTCCTTTCAGGGCAAGTTCCAACTGAAAAATTTGGTGTATAATCCAGAGTGTTGGGATTCAGACCCAGGACAAGCAGCTGAGGTACCTAGTTTACATACCAAAGTGAAGCCAACCTCTAGGTTCTCCCAGCATCCCTCAGTCCCTACCTGTTACAAGATATGTCTGGCATACCCCACCTCTACCCTAAACTCTCCAGCCCAGGGTCTGGGCTGCCCTTCCTCCAGGAGTAGTTCTTCAATATATAATTCAGACATTTTGGTTCTCTCTCTCTCTCTCTCTCTCTCTCTCTCTCTCTCTCTCTCTCTCTCTCTCTCTCTCTCTCTCTCTCCCCTCTCCCTCCCTCCCTCTCTCTCTCCTTCCCTCCCTCCCTCTCTCTCTCTTCCTCCCTCCCTCCATCCCTCTCTATCTCTCTCCCTCTGTATTTCTTCTCTCCTCTCTCTCTGCCCCTTCATTGCTACCAAAATGCCCATCTGCACTTACATCCCTCCTACAACACTACCCGAAGCTTCCTGGGCATTCAGTAGTCAAGTAGCCTAGTGAGATGTACCCAGCCCCAGGAGGCGCTAGTGAACAATTCCATCGATCCAAAGGATGCAAGCCCTGACCAAGAAATCATCTTCTCCTACTATGTGAGTTGGAAAAAAAGGAATTGTGAAAGGATATTGAGAGGGAGGTCAACCAGAGCTGAGAGACAGGGCCTGGATGGAGATGAAGTGCAGGCCATGTGACATGTGTATAATTGCAGAATTTTACAGAATTGTTTAAAAAGTTAAGACTTTGGAAAACTGGATATGGTAATATAGACCTAGAATCCCCACACTCAGGAGGTAGAAGCAGGAGATCAGAAGTTCAAGGTTGGGGTAGTTCGAATAGGTATGGTCCCCATAGAGTCATGTGTTTGAACAAGCCGGTGGGGGCCAGGGAGTGGAATGTAGTGGCTTGAATATGTTTGTCCCACGGGG
This sequence comes from Tokudaia tokunoshimensis, assembly GCA_036184795.1. Lineage (NCBI taxonomy): Eukaryota > Metazoa > Chordata > Mammalia > Rodentia > Muridae > Tokudaia > Tokudaia tokunoshimensis. The sequence continues at coordinate 143,352,710 of BTHU01000002.1, read as the reverse complement.
AGTGGTAGTGTTAGGAGATTTGGCCTTGGAGGAAGTGTATCTCTGTGGGGATGTCTTTGGAGGTCTCCTCCTATGCTCAGGTTCCATCCATTGCAGAAGAGAGATTCTTCCAAGCAGCCTAAGAATGCCAGTCTCTCCTGGTTGACTTCAGATCAAAATGTAGAATCTCAGCTCCTTCTCCAGCACCATGTCTGCCTGCATGCTGCCATGCTTCCTGCTATGCCTGCTATGATGATAATGGACCAAGCCTCTGAATCTATAAACCAGCCCCAGATAAATGTTTGCCTTTGTAAGAGTTGTCTTGGTCATGGTGTCTCTTCACAACCATGGAAACTCTAAGACAAAGGTCATTCTTGGCTACATAGGAAGTTCAAGGATAGGCTGGGCTACACAAATCCCATCTCAACCAACAGTGAAACCTAGCGAGGCATGTGGTCCCTGTCTGTAATTTCAGAATTAAGAAGGCAGAGGCAGAAGGATAGATTACAAATTCAAGGTCAGATTGACCTCTGAAGCCACATTCAGTCTCAAAAAGCCAAAAGAATGAAAGATATTTAGACTTTTTTTTTTCAACTAAGTTTTTTTCATGCAGCACATATTTAATCCTTAACACATCACTCAATCACACTCACTCAATCACTCAATCACAATTCACTGTACCTCAGGAACCATGAAGACTGGATGTACGGGCTGGAGAGATGGCGGCTCAGCGGTTAAGAGCACTGGCTGCTCTTCCGAAGTTCCCAGTTCAGTTCCCAGCACCCACATGGTGGCTCACAACCATCTGTAATGGGATCTGACGCCCTCTTCTGGTGTGTCTGATACAGTGTACTTACATATAACAATAAATAAAGCTTTTTTTTAAAAAAAGACTGTATGCTGCGATGTAGTCAATATTTGCACATACCTACTGGCAACTGAATTGCACCATCTTGAAATAAAACAAGGGATGGAGAGGAACTGAAGACAGAGGAGTTTTGAACAGAAACCCAGGGTAACTGTGTAGGAAAACAAAATGAGAAGTTAACCAAGAAAATGTTGCTGGCCGGGGCTGAAGGGAGGAGGGTGAGGAGAGGGGAGGAAAGGTGACTGTGGGACTCAGAAACAGTTTCATTCTGTGTGTATTCCATCGCTCAGTTTTTAATTTGATGTGATCATTGTTAGTGCTGAGGGTTGAACTCAGCAAGCACTCTACCACTGAGCTGTACTCCTAGTCCTTCATTACCATGTACATACACATGCACACATAAGACAATCTCTCTGTCTCTGTCTCCCTGCCTCTGTCTCTCTGTCTCTCTGTGTGTGCACATGTGTGTCTGTGTGTCTCTGTGTCTCTATGTGTGTGTGTTTGGTGAGCACATAGAGACCAGAGTACAACTCTGTGAATTGGTTTTCTACTTCTACCATTCTGTGAGTTCTGGGGCCTTCCAGCCCTGGACCATATTCTGTTTGTTTGTTTGTTTGTCTGAGACAGGGTTTCTCTGTGTAGCCCTGGCTGTCCTGAAATTGGCTCTATAGACCAGGCTGGCATTGACATCAGAGATCCACTTGCCTCTGCCTCCCGAGTGTGGGGGTTAAAGGCACGAACCCCTATTGCCTGGCTTCTGAACTGTATTCTTAAAGCAAACTGAAAACTGACATCCACAGCAGCCTCATTAGGGAAGCACAATCCCAAGTTGGGAGACAGAAATCAGTGTGTTAAAGACAAACAAATTACTGGCCACTCATAGTGACAGAAGGAACTAGACTCAAATAAACCTTCGGAGGGGTGACCGGGAGTCTTTCTGTTTCCTTATCTTCTCAATTTCTATGATGTTCTCTCTTCTGGATCATTCCAGTTGCTTCTGTCTTTTTCCTGTCTCCAGCAGGCTAAAAACAAATCTCTCGACCCAGCAGAATGAGGAGAGGTGTGTAGAAAATAACAAGTCACAGTGAGGATACAGACAGGGTCCTGAGAACAGGGATGGGAAGCCTAGGGGTAATCGAGGGTGGCGACAGGGCCTGAGGAGATCTGAGAGTCAGGCAGGCAACAGAGAACTGGCCGTGGGCACTGGGTAGGATCAAGACTGCCAACCTGTGAGACAGAAGCCACGGGGTTCTAGTTCAGGTGAGAGCACACAGGATGTGTGTAGGAAGTAGCTTCTCCTGAGAGCCAGAGGCTAGGTCAGCTCTGGACAGTCTAAGATCCATTTCCACCGCATTGAACTACAGCATAAAGGAAGATTGAGAGGATGGATTTTAGCTGACTTTATGCTACAAGGATTGTAAAATGATAAAACTTGGAGATCCTAGGGAAGTTCTGGAGAACGACCTGCCGTGGGAGATCACTTTTATGCTCTCTGGTCCTTTGTTTCTGTCCAACCTCCATTCTGGTTCTTAGCCAAGCCTCCATTTGAGAACAGTCATCATCAGGCCCTGTGGGCAGCACCCTGCCTCTGATAAGCAGACGGCTGCTAGGTGAGGTAACGCTCAGGCTCCGGAAGTGTGAGAAGAGTTGGTATTCACGGAGAGATACAGACATGGCCCCTAGGTAGGCCCCAGAGGAAAGAAACTGACTTCTGAGCTTTGGGTTTTTTCTCTCTCTTCATTAGTCATCAGGGAAAGGGAGTTCACACATGGAGGGGCAGAAACACCTGAGGGTTAAAGGGAAAGGTGAGTGCGTATGTTTCTGGGAAAAAGAGATGCGTTACAATCCTAGAGAATAGTTCCTATGCACAGAGGCAACTGGAGGAGAACGCTAACGATAACCAGAGACTGCGAGGCAGTGCGGACCCCGAGGCCTCACCAGACACTGGAGCAGAGCAGAGATGTGTGTAGAATGGCTTGTGTAGGTGAACATGTGGCTCCTGTTTCCTCTGTCCCTCTTCTACTTCCGGCCTGAAGGGCTCCTGCTCTCACTGACCTTCCCCTCCGGACTGGCCCTGCCCCCTTCCCTCCTCATCCGCAGCCCATTTCCCAGCAGAGCTGTCACAGTTGATGAAATGCAGTTCTTCACGGAGCTGCGCTCTGACAACCAGGTGAGAGGGCAGTAGAAAGCGGAAAGAAAGGAGTTGGGCTGAGCAGCGGTGGTGCATGCCTTTGGACCCAGCATTCGAGCTGGGGCAGAGACAGCGGATCTCTGAGTTACATGCCGCCCTGGTGTAGAGAGCAAGGGAACGAGCAAGCTTCAGGATGGCCAGGGTTACAAAGAAAAACCCTGTCAAGGAGGAAAAGGAGGAGGAGGAGGAGGAGGAGGAGGAGGAGAGGGAGGGAGGAAGGAAGGAAGGAAGGAAGAAGGGAGAGAGTTGGGCAAAGAGAAAGATCTTGTGTGTTATGGAGTTGGAGACAAAGCAAGTTCAGCCCAGTTCGAAGAGAATATGGAAGTTGGTTGTCACACTGTACCTGTCATTTAGAAAAATCTTTAGTGTTTAGATCTATGCTGAAATCTCTTTCTCCACCACCGCCATCCTCCTCCTGGTCTCCCTCCTGCTCCCCCTCCTCCTCTTCCTTCTCCTTCTCCTCTTCACCCTCCTCTCAACCCCTCCTAAAGTCATGCCAGAGCTGGAGGTGGGTAAGATGATTGTGAGTTCAGGAGCACTTGAAAGTATGCTCTCTGCTCCCAGAAGTCAAATTCTGCGGACACATTGACTAACGCTTTTCAATAGAGAGCACAGGAGCACAAACATCTTTATTTTTAATGAATTTATGGCCGAGCTAGATAGACCTCATTAGTCACTCTGAAGTCTCATGCAATGTCATCTTCCTCTCCTTGTGGTTTGGGGGATGGAACCCATGTGTGCTTTCTGTCACTGAACTGCTCACCAAACCGCAAGTGACCTAGTAAGCGTTCTGGTCTCCAAGGGAATACTGGGTAATAATCATTAGTTTCATCATCAATAAAAAAAAGGGATATTTTGGTTCAAACCTTTAAAGGATGGAACTCCTTGGCTGTTGACAGTTCATTTGTTGGTCTTTGGTACTGAGCAGGACACGCACTTGAAAACTTTATTAGATGCTGAAGTCAAGAAGCCAGGAAATGGCAGTTGCTACCCTCCACACTACAGCACAGCCATTCAGGCAGGTAAGCTGTGGGACCCGGGACCCTGAAAACCCTCCTCTGCTCTCAGACGGAGTCTGCCACCTCAGATTGGTCCTGTTGTAGATGCAGGGCATTTCCAGAATGTCTCTCCAGGAAGAGCCTTTGAAGCCTGGATCCCGTAGCTGTTTTGGCCACAGCTCTTCGTCGGTACTTCCCCAGTGGCCTTTCTGACCTCTCCTCTCCGTGGCGATCCTTATCTTTGTATGAGTTCTCTGGTTGGCTCTGAATTTCTGACTAGCCTCCGCGCGATCATAATGGGAGTCTTCTCTTTTCCAGTATTTTCGTCTTAGCCTCGTCAGCAGATGGCGGTATTGCCCCGAAGGCTGGGTTAGCATCACCATTGCCCTCAGGCAGAGGGATCTCAGAGGACTCTCAGTCCTTCCCAGAGACCTGGCTATGGGAACTGTTTCCAGTAAGTTTCATGTAAGGGATTGGCGATGGGAGAGAGTCTGCACAAAACTCAGAATCGTCATTTGGAAAATCTCAGTGTCAGGAACTCCTCCCCCCTGACCCCCAAGAACAGATTCGTACTCCACACCCACTAAGCGCAGACTGCATGTTCACCCCAAGACCACACCGATGCTTAAAACCACTGACTACGTTCCGGTTTTGACAAGCCACAAGCCACATAATCGTGTCACCCCTTCTCTCGTGTCTGAACATCTCCCTTACGCAAGGACTCACGTGGCGCGGACGCCTTTACTTCTGCATTTGCAGATCAGTTTTTTCGAAGGCACTCCCGCTTCTCCTCTCCCTCAGCAAACCTCACTTAGGTTCTTGAGTGTTTGGGGGGACCAAGGTGATCCAGTCCACAGTTCCGGGTGCCATCACTGAGTGGAAGGCTATGACAGTCTATACCTCCCATGCAAGAGGCTTCAGCTGGGCTGACTGCTTTCCGGCCATTCTCTGTTGACCTGACGCTGCTTTTACTCAGTCATTCGTGGGAAATCTTTCTGCCTTACTACCATCGTCTTCAGTTATCTAAAGGACTGCATCAGGGTGAGAGTGGGGAAACCGGAAGCAATGCAGCCCTGGAGTCTTAGGCCTACACCACAAGTTTGACCCTAAATTGGAAGCGTACCAGATTTCCCTGGGAGAGGCCATGTTGATTTCTCAGGCCCCGATTTTTCCTAGCACTATCTTCTATGCTTACAGCCACTCTTCCTTTCCCACCTCTGGCCCCTCCCACCTCCCTTCTTTCCTTCCTTCATGTGTAAGTTGAGTATGTAAGTTGAGCGCATGGCTTCAAACCCCCTAACCAAACGCTCTACCATTGAGTACTTTTTATTTATTTATATTATTCTTTGAGAGTTCCATACATGAATACATTTTTATCGTTCCCATCTCCCGTTATCCTCACTCATCTCACCCCCATCTGCCAGCCTGCTTTTTATTTTAAGATAGAGTCTCCACAAAATTGCTTCCACTGGCCTTGAACTCACTCTGTATCCCAGGTGGGATTTGAACTTGAGCTCCTGCCCCAGCCTTTTAAGGAGTGTTTACAGGCCCGCACTGTCGTGCTCCATTTTCCTATCCTCTATCTCTTAATCATTCAGGTTCAGACTCACGTGTGACCCCATCAGATGAGTGCCATGTAGAATCATGGACAGATTATCTGGCCTCCAGCTGCCTGTGAGCTGATGAAGCGAAGACCTGTCAAAATGGGTAAGCGAGGACTGGACAGGCCGGAGAGCCGGCAGGGTTAGAACTCCGTGTTTCCTGCTGCAGTTGCTAGTTCTGCTTTCCTCCCTTTTGTCTGCCTCTAGCCTTTCCTTCTGAGGCTATGTGGTAAGTAAACAAGTGAAGACTCAAAAAGACGTCCAAACAAATCCATCCAATCTGGAATATTCTGAGTGTGAAAGGGGAGTTTTGGGTACTTATAACAGGAAGAGGACCCACCGCAGGACAGGTACTATTCTGCTTTAATGTGTTTACCCATTTCCTAAAAATATTTTGTAATGGTATTTTTTATTCTCCTGTTGTAATTGTGGTCTCCAAGGCTTACTGCCTCCGTCTGCTAACCTAGACCTAGTCCTGGAAGCTTTCAGCCTCTGTACAACCTTATCTAGGCTTAGAATGTTTACAACCTCTGAGACTTACTGCTAAATAAGCTCGCCCTTTCTTTTTCTTTCTGAACTCTATTGAACCAACTGAATTGCTCTGCTTGATCTCAAACCAACTCTGGCAACGTGTTCCAATCTTTTGGCTTCTTCTTATCCTCTGGCTTGTTCTGTCTTCACCAGTTTCTAGCTTATTCTCTCTTTAATCTGCTTCTGTAAAACCCTTCTTCTTCTTCTTCTTCTTCTTCTTCTTCTTCTTCTTCTTCTTCTTCTTCTCTCTCTCTCTCTCTCTCTCTCTCTCCTTTTTCTTTTCTGCACTGCTCTCTTAAGTAGCTCCTCTCTTTCCTGTCTGTTTTCCTGAGAGTTGGGCATATCCTATTCTATCAAATCTTTCTCTGATTTGTCACTTGGTCAGCCATTCAATTAGATATCACTTTCAAACATGGAAAGTCCCTTCTACAAACTAACTTTACCTTCTTTGTTTAGGATTAAAGATGTGTACTAAGAGCATGTCTGAATTCCACCCAGAAGGATGAAATGTGTGCTAAGACTGAGCCACACCACAACTAGAAACAGCTTTTTCAGCAAATAACCCAATCGCAGGGTTCACAGTGTGATCAAATATCCTGAAACAATATTTATTTTTTTTTTATTTTATGTGTGATGTGTACATGCCTGAGTGTGTGTCCATGCGCTACGTGCATGCAGGATATTATGGAGGCCAAAAGACGACATCGGATCCCTGGAACTGGAGTTAAAGGTGGTTGTGAGCCACCATGCTCTTATTGGAAATTGAACCAGGGTACTTGACAAGAACAGCCAGTGATCTTAACCTCTGAGCCATCCTTCCAGCCCCTACACCAACTCATTTAATCTTCATACCAACCAACTGGCTGTTATCCTGGAGTAAATACCTACAATCAAAATATGGCCTTTGATGTACTAGTTATAAACCACTGTAAAACTTAGTGGGTTGGAAGAACAAACATTTATTTATTTATGCACAGTCACACATATTCCAGGTTGGCCTGCAATTGGCTTTGTAGCTGAGGACGGTCTTGAACTTCCGATCTAAGCCCCCAGCTCCCAAGTGCTGGGATTATGGGCATATGTTATCACACCTGGTTTCCCATGAAACCATCTAGCTGTGGTCTCACCTGAAGACTCAAGAGGAGAAGATTTGCTTTCAAGCTCACTTCAAAGCCTCCGTTTCTGACAGGCACACGGACTGAATGCCACAGTGCTTGGCTTCAGCTGTCAGCTGGAGCTCTCATTCCATAGCTCACCACATGAGTCTTCTCTGGGCTGCTTCATCACAAAGCAGCTGTCTTTCTACAGAGCTAGCGAGCCTGCACCCTGGAGAGAACCTGCAGTCTTCGTGCAATAGTAAGAAGAGAGAACCCATTGTCTCTTCACTGAAAATGAGTCACTTGGACTGGGAACATGCTTCAGTGGTAGAGTAGTGGCCTAGGATGTATTTATTACAAGGCCCCTAGTTCCATCCTCTGCACCAAAACAACAGCATAAAACCAAACACCTTCCCCTACTCAATGGTGTCACCCAATCCATCTCTCACCTCAAAGCAGGTAGCCATCAAAATGCACTCTAGGCAGTCACCTTTCACACTGTGACCTCCTCCCTGGCATCACCCAGGACTGTCTGAGAAATGCAGAATCCAGGCCTCTGAGTTTGCACTGTGACAAGATCCCAGGCCATGCCAGTCTGAGATTCTAAAGGAGAAGAGACCTCACTGGTCCCTCTGATTATTATGGCTGATACCTTCCCTTCCTTTATCTCCCCTCAGGTCATGTTAACTTCACTAATATTACAAAGACTATAGAAAGCAATGAACTCTGTGGCTGGAAGGGAATTGTCCCTAACAGAGGCCAGAGTGACACTCTCATCAAGTCAGTCCTTGTCAAGGTGAGTGTCTTTCAGGCATGGTATCAGAGGGTGGAGAAGACAACCACACAGGATGCTCAGTGCCCCATCCTGCCAGTCAGTTTCACAGCCCACATACTCCACCACCAGTGTGGGAACTTCTGTGTTGTCCTCCCTTGGCCCTCCATTTTAGCCTTTTGCCTAATGCGTTACCATAGCCTGTGAAAGTGCTCAGTGTGAAGACTGGCTCACTGCAAATACCCAAATGAGCATTTGCTTCCCTTATTAAAATTCATGTCCTCATCAGTTGCTGTTTTAATCCATTATAAACCCCATTGTCAAGCCTCTGAATTTTTTTCTAAAGTTGCCCCTACATGAAGGCTGTGTCTAGAAAGAAATTTATAGAAAGAGCCCATCCCTGGATTGAAACAAAGTCCATCTATGTTTTGAGGAAAATCTCCCCACTCTTAAATTCTGAGGGAAACCATGGGAACACATGGGCTTCCTCCCCATCCTCCCTGCTTCTGATCCTGTCATGCTGTTCATCTGATGCTCACCCCATTGTATCATGCAGCCCAAAGAAGTTTTACAGAGAAGACTCACAGTCCAAAAGGTGGGTGGACCCAAAAGCATGCCTGGGAAGATGTCCCTTGGACAACAGGATTTTCATAACCAAAAGGATGATTATGCTGGGTGGGACAGTGCAACCTGTAATCCTGTTGAGTGCAGAAGCAGGAGGATCACCACAAGTTTGAGGTTAACTTGGTCCAAATTGAGTCTTCTAGGCTAGTCAGGGAGAGATCTTGTCACCAAACTAAACCAATTAATCAACCAATAAATAATCCAAGCAGAGAAATGTGCAGGACTAGGACTAGAGGGACGGTGGTTCTGGATTATAACTCCTAATGGGATCAAGGTCCTAAAGGACAGGATTAAAAAAAGAGGAGGAAGAGGAGAGGAAGAAGAAGAAGAAGAAGAAGAAGAAGAAGAGAAAAAGTAAAATTCTAAGGAGCATATTTATGATTCCTTGACATTTATTTTCAGCAAAACTCACTATGAATTGGCTTAAGCACCTCTGTGTGCCACCCGATCAAAAGTACTGAAAGCACTGGGCATAAGGAAACCTAGATTCCAGAGCCCAGTTCAGAACCCCACCCCTTTCACCACCCATTTCACGTTTCCTCTGGGGTCACAGGAGAGACAGCTTCAGAATATGTCTCCCTGGAGCTCCCTGTGGGTGTTGTTCCTGACTCCACCCAGGCATAAGCAGTGGCAGGCTTGCTCAGAAAGGAAGAGGTTTGCCGAGGCTGCAGAGGCTGCAGTGGGGCAGCACATGGACAAAAGTATCCTTCAAATCCTGTGCAACAGCAGTGCCGTAGAAGGTATTGCAAAGCTAGCTTGAAATGAAGGTACGCTTTGGGGCTGCAGGTTAAGAACACATTCTGCTCTTCCAGAGGACCAGAGTTTAGTTCCAAGCAACCATGCCAGGTGGCTCAAATTTGCTTGAAAGTGTAGCTCCAGGGGATCTAGTATACTATTCTGACCTTTGAGGATAGTTGCACACACACACACACTAATAAAATATGTCTCTTTTTAAAGGAAGGAGTTGGGGCAGGAGGAAGCTCAATGTTAGAGATATTTGGTGTGTATTTGGGTTTAAGTTATTTATAAACTGGGTAGAAAAAAGATAAAATGTTTGCTGCAGCCATTCAATTATGAAGTATTAAGGTAATGACTAAGGTCACACAAATAGTGCATTTCACTCCTTTGGGAGAACAGTGGAGTAGATATGGAGTTTGATGTATCCATCCCGCCACTGAACAAGTTCACACACAGATAACCCCAGCCTTCGGGTCCTTCTGTGAAACAATGTAACCATCTATCTCTCAGGACTAACATGCAGACTAGACTATGCAATACAGAGTTGTCATCACAACATCTTACACCTGGCCGGATCCAGGTGATGACTGTTAAGTACTTTTTTTTTAAATAAAATTTTTTTATTGAATATATTCTTCATTTACATTTCAAATGCTAAAACCTTTCCTGGTTCCCCCCTTCCTGAAAACTCCCAACCCCTCCTCCCACCCCCTGCCTCCAAGTATATGACCCCAGTACTTTCTTTATTCTCTCGTTCCTTCCAGTCACTTTCTCTGTTGTGACAGTGACGTATCAGAAACTCCGACATTTCCCTCCTGGGCATAGTAAGCTCATGAGATTGGTTGTCACTCTGAAAACATGTGTCTCACAGTGTTCAGCTAGCTGACTTATGGGCTGTGTGTTGTGTCAGTAGGTATAACTTGGAGAAAGTATTAGCACTTTGGGTGTCTAGGAAAATGAGCTTATTGGAGGGTAAATTTACGTGCAGTTGAGAAGCTTAAGTATTAAGTGTGGCAGTTTTGTTAGGGTCACTTGTGATCTCCAGCAACATGTGCGCGTAAAAATCCCACCACTCCCTTAGATGGCCTATGTGCTTTCTCGAGCTCCCGTGTCTTGTACAGACTCAGACTTAGAGAACTGTATTAGACTTGCTTGTAAAAAACGTAATTCTTTCCTAATGACTTGTCCTTTTGACTGTGAACCCCCTTTTTGTTTGTTTGTTTGGTTGGTTTGGCGTATGGGTAGGAATGTTTTGTCTGCATGTATGTATATATGCATGTTGTCTGGTACCCACAGAAGTTAGAAAGAGGGCATCAGTTCTCCTGGAAATGAAGTTACAGATTGTCGCGCGCCACCATACAGGTGCTGGGAACTGAACTCAGGTCCTCTGCAGTCAGAGCTCTGAACCACTGAGCCATCTTTCTAGCTCCTGGCTTTTTAAAAGGTAGTTAACATGTCAAACTTATTGTTTCTCCCCAGGACACACAGCGATGACTCACTAAATCATAGCTAATATGTGTTAATTAAAAAAAAAGTAACTCCTCTTAAGAATACCTTGTTTCTTTTTTACGACATCCTTTATTCCTTCATCTGAATCCCAGGAGACTTGACGGGCGCAGCTCTGTGGCACCTACGTGGTCTGGGGAGATGCCCAGTGACTGTGGGGAGCAGAGCATGCTCATTTTGTTCATCTTGCAGTACCTGGAGAAGACAGGGCTGCCAATGGAGGAGATCCAGTCTCAGGCAGTCGGCTTCCTGGAGACAGGTAAGTTAGGCCTTTCTACATTGGACCATCTTCTATAAGGCTTACAATAGGTTCATAAGCTGTAGAGAAGGTTAGTCTCTGAGGCTTCCCACATCCTTGAACATCTTGAAGATGTGAGTCGAAGTTGTCATGAGCTTGGTTCCTCAGGGACCCAGAAGGACCAGTAGATTGATTTATTGTGCTTGTCTCCTTTGCTTTACCTTGAATTGTAAGTCACGTGTTTGCTGTTTGTGTTCTTCCAGTTAGATTACCTCATTGGGTTATTTATTATTTCAACTTTTTTTTTACATAATTGTCTTCTACTCTTCTTATTCTCATGTGTTCTTTTTTTCAGGTTGTCCATTGTCTTGGTTTACTACTGCTCCATGTTCTACCTGACTGTGCTCCATGTTCTACCTGACTGTGCTCCATGTTCTACCTGACTGTGCTCCATGTTCTACCTGACTGTGCTCCATGTTCTACCTGACTGTGCTCCATGTTCTGCCTGACTGTGCTCCATGTTCTGCCTGACTGTGCTCCATGTCCTGCCTGACTGTGCTCCATGTTCTACCTGACTGTGCTCCATGTTCTACCTGACTGTGCTCCATGTTCTGCCTGACCGTGCTCCATGTCCTGCCTGACCGTGCTCCATGTTCTGCCTGACTGTGCTCCATGTTCTACCTGACCGTGCTCCATGTTCTACCTGACTGTGCTCCATGTTCTACCTGACCGTGCTCCATGTTCTGCCTGACTGTGCTCCATGTTCTACCTGACTGTGCTCCATGTTCTGCCTGACTGTGCTCCATGTTCTACCTGACTGTGCTCCATGTTCTTCCTGACTGTGCTCCATGTTCTACCTGACTGTGCTCCATGTTCTACCTGACTGTGCTCCATGTTCTGCCTGACTGTGCTCCATGTTCTGCCTGACTGTGCTCCATGTTCTACCTGACTGTGCTCCATGTTCTGCCTGACTGTGCTCCATGTTCTGCCTGACTGTGCTCCATGTTCTGCCTGACTGTGCTCCATGTTCTACCTGACTGTGCTCCATGTTCTACCTGACTGTGCTCCATGTTCTGCCTGACTGTGCTCCATGTTCTACCTGACTGTGCTCCATGTTCTGCCTGACTGTGCTCCATGTTCTGCCTGACCGTGCTCCATGTTCTACCTGACCGTGCTCCATGTTCTACCTGACCGTGCTCCATGTTCTACCTGACCGTGCTCCATGTTCTACCTGACCGTGCTCCATGTTCTACCTGACCGTGCTCCATGTTCTACCTGACCGTGCTCCATGTTCTACCTGACCGTGCTCCATGTTCTACCTGACCGTGCTCCATGTTCTACCTGACCGTGCTCCATGTTCTGCCTGACTGTGCTCCATGCTCCATGTTCTACCTGACTGTGCTCCATGTTCTACCTGACTGTGCTCCATGTTCTACCTGACTGTGCTCCATGTTCTACCTGACTGTGCTCCATGTTCTACCTGACTGTGCTCCATGTTCTGCCTGACTGTGCTCCATGTTCTACCTGACTGTGCTCCATGTTCTACCTGACTGTGCTCCATGTTCTGCCTGACTGTGCTCCATGTTCTGCCTGACTGTGCTCCATGTTCTACCTGACTGTGCTCCATGTTCTGCCTGACTGTGCTCCATGTTCTGCCTGACTGTACTCCATGTTCTACCTGACTGTGCTCCGTGTTCTACCTGACTGTGCTCCGTGTTCTGCCTGACTGTGCTCCATGTTCTGCCTGACTGTGCTCCATGTTCTGCCTGACTGTGCTCCATGTTCTATCTGACTGCCCTATTGGTATATTTTATTTGATTGCCCTCATTAACTTTCTTCTATGTTTTCTTAGCATTTATATGAATATCTTACCATTTTTGTTTTTAAGATGGACAGCCTTTGTCTAAATGAAGTAGATGGTGAAAAAATTACTGAAATCTTGTTCAGTAACAACTACAAATGCCCCAAGCACATAAAACTCTTATGAGAAGTTTTTGCCTACTTGTTTGCATTAGCCTTGGAACCTATAAACTAACAAGAACGGTTCTCTCGTATTTCTGCATCCGGAACATTTATTGGCCCTCTAGCTTCATCTTAGGGAGTTATGTGTGGTCGTATTCATGTGTATGTGCATGTACATATAACATACATACTCAGAGTTAATTGAATCAGCTGATTCTGAGAAATATTTTCTAACCCACAGTTGATTCTTGCCTGACACTTCTCTACTCTATGGTGGTGTTTACTAAGTGAAAATGAGAGAAGCCTTTGCAGTGGTGCTCTTTTCTGTAAGAGCATTTGTTCCCTGGAGGCAGAAACCTGTTGATTCAGATGCCGGTCCTTGATCTGAGCCTAAGGCTTTGAGTGTGGAATTTACAGCCTATGTATAGTCGGCCCAGGTCACCAAGGACAGCCTGACTCAGGAGGAAGTAGCCAAGGCTACTAGCACTGTGGCTTGGTTGGCCAAGCAATGCAATACATATAGGGGCTTCTCTTCCACTCAGGGGAGCAGCCTGCTTTCCTGCCACAGTCAGGGAGGCTTACCTCTGTGGAGATGGGGAAATATCTCCCTTGCCCTCTGGGCCCTTATAATCTTATAGAAAGGGAGAAAAGGCCTATGAAATATATACAGAAGGGTTAATAAAATCAGGCCATGTGAACACTGTTTTAAGGTAAGCCCTCCAGAGTACCACATAAGCACTCTTCGAGCAGAAAAGAGTATTTCTGGCTGGCAGCTGTATGGGGAACTTGTCCAAATCCTGTATCTCTGAGCCTTACAGCCTTTTGTCTTTTATGCACAAAAGCCACATAATGTTTGTCACATTTCAGCCAGCAAGAAGCAGAACTACAGAAGCCAAAAAGCAAAGCATGTAGGGGCGCTCCTGGAACTACGGACTAAGTCTTTGATCAAATGCGTCTTTGTTTTTATTTTGGCAGGTACTAGGGTGTGGGACTTTAGAGTGAGACAACGCCAAAATCCTATAGCCATCAGTCAGTGTAGCCAGGTCCCAGGCCCTCAGGTTCTAACCTGACTCCACCTCTGCAGTCACCTGGCTGCAGCCAGGCTCTCCCCGCCCCTCGGTTACCTGGCAACCCGACTCACTATAAATAGCGCCCCTCCGTGCACTCTATCTCTCTTGCTCTCTCTCGGCCCTTTTCTTATCTATTTCTCTCATCTCGCTGTTTCCTTTCCACGTGGTCATGGCTTTTCTTATCTATCTTCTCCTTTCTCTTTCTCTTTCTATCTCTTTTCTCTATTTTCTTAATAATGAAGTATTAAAGATACGAGCCATCTCCTATTGAATTCACCAGAGCGGTTCAAGCCGCCAGAGACTCAACCAGGACACCTCTCATTCCGGCAGCAACAGCGTCTCAGCCACACAGCCAAACGCCCAACGGGAACAGGTACTGAGAAATCTAAGCCAGAATGACACCGCCTTCTGAGCGAGATTTCTCTTGCGCTCGCTAGTCTGCAGCGGCAGACTAGTGGCGCCATTGCTCGCTTGCTATCATGCTGAGGCGCGCGCATGTCATGCCAGCTTCCTCAAACCCCACGCGGGATCAGTGCCTGCCAGTATCATATGCGGGCCGTGCCCGGCTCTTCCCGAGCAAGACCCACACGCCGCCGCCCCTGCCCGGCGCTCGTTCCTTTCCTGCGCGAGCGCACCGCTTTGGCCCCATCTTCTTTTTCTTTTTTTTCCCCACACTGGGGGGCCTACATGCTGGGTTTTAGGGTCAGAATGGCCTCTCTAACATGTCAGATATGCTAAGTTCTGCTGACCTGTTACAATGTGAGTGGTACCAGATGAATTTGGTTTTCCCTTTAGAGCAGTGACTCAAGCTTTCTAATGCTTCAACCCTTTGATACACTTCCTCAAGTTATGGTCACCCCCACCATAAAATTATTTTATTGCTACTTCATAACAGTAATCTTGCTACTGTTGTGAATCATAGTGTAAATATCCGATATGCAGGATAGCTGATAATGCCACCCTGTGAAAGGTCATCTCACACACACACACACACACACACACACACACACACACACACACCCCGCCAAGGAGTCATGATTCACAGGTTTAGAACCACTGTTAGAGAGTGCTTTTAAATGTGTTCTGGTAAGTAACTGTCAATTTGACACAATCTAGAGTTATAAGGAAGAGGGATCCTCAACTGAGAGAATGCCTCTATCAGATTGGCCTGTAGACAAGTCTGTAGTACATTTACTTGTTTAATGATTGATGTGGGAGGGCCCTGCCCACTATAGGTAGTGTCATCCCTGAGCAGGTGGTCTGATGTGGTATACGAAAGCAGGCTGAGCAAGCTAATAAGTATCATTCCTCCTTGGTCTCTGCTTCAGTGCCTGTCCTGTTTGAGTTCTTGCCTTAATTGTCCTCAATAATGCACTGCAACTGGGTCATGTAGACCAAATAGACCCTTTCCTCCTCAAATTGCTTTTGATTATGGTGTTTATCATGGCAATAGGAGCCAAACCAGGACAACATGTAAATAAGATGCCCATAATTATGGCAACATTTATATATTAGCAATTTTTTTTTTTTGGTTTTTTTAGACAGGGTTTCTCTGTGTAGCTCTGGCTGTCCTGGAACTCACTCTGTAGATCAGGCTGGCCTCGAACTCAGAAATCCACCTGCCTCTGCCTCCCAAGTGCTGGGATTAAAGGTGTGCACTACCACAGCCCAGCTATTAGCAAATTATAAAGCCTATTAAGAGATCTGTACATATGAAAATCGAGGGTTCATAGGCATATCCCTTTCTACTATTGCAAGTACTGGAAAGTTAATAAGATCTCCACTCCAAATGTTCACAGTATAGATGGTAAGCTAAGTCACATTTCATATAAAGGAAGGAGCCAGGCATCATGGCTCCTTTAACACTAGCACTGGGGAGGCAGAGGTCGGCAGACCCTGTCGCAAAATATCATATAATGAAAGAGAATCTGGACTCTAACTTCATAAAGGTCAAACTATATCAAATTGAATTGTCAGAGAGTGTGAGTGCACTCACATCATCAGCTTGAAGGATAAGATTGGTCTGTGTGTGGTGGAGGTGGGGTTTGGATCAAACACACTACTATCAAGCTACATGCCCAGTCTAGATTCAAAAACAAAAACAAAACAAAAAAAAAAAACTCATTTCATAAGTGGTTAAGGGAGAGAGATCTAAATGGATATATAAAACTTTGGTAGGCAATTATGAAAGAAAAGGGAAATGATGTGAACAGAGACACCAACTTGTAAAAATGTAGATTGGATCCTGGGAAAACTGGTTTCCTTGGGACCAATGGAACATAAGTCAGCTGGAAACCAATGAAGCTCATGTTATGAAGGGCCTTACATGGCAGGCTGGTATTGCTGTGCCCATTTTGTGAGCCCCCATAGACCACAAGGGTCTTTATTCAAGCTTGAGCTCGGGCCACACCATCACCACTGACACAGCAGGACAGAAGGATGAAGCCCTGAGCCCGGTTGCAAGCAAGCATTTACAGAGGCAAGCAAATAAGCAAGGGGCTTCCAGCTTAGCTCACATCTGACTGGGGAGCTATTATGGAATTTTAAAATGATTGGCTGGTGCTGGGAGCCAAATGATAAGCTCTCAAAAGTGACTATCTCTAGGTACAACTGTATCTTCCTGATTGATGATTGTTAGGGACTGACCTGGAGAACAGTGCTAGGTGCAGGCCTGGTGGTTAACTCCAGTTCAACCTTAGGTCAGGTTCTCTAAGATGGAACCTGATCCCAGGTTGGAGTTGGTCTCTCATTATATAATTCCAAGAGGTTAGTGATGGCTGGTTTTGGTTTTCCACCTGTTGCTTGTTATGTAATGTGGAGGAGGGAGACCCAGGACTTGAGAGAGACCAGGAGACTGTTACATAGAACTAGGAGAGTAGCAAGAGGCAATAAAGAAGAAAGGTAGAATTTATGATAAATTCGAGTATATCAAAAATTATATTAGAAACCCAGCAATGATGATATGTCTTTAATTCCAGCACTTAAGAGTCAGAGGCAGGTAGGTTTCTGAGTTTGAGATCTGGTCTACAGAGAATGTTCTAGGACAGTCCAGGCTAAACAGAGAAACCTCAGGCTCAAAAAACCAGGCAATCTTAGTGCTCAAAATAACTCAGTGGTAAAGCACATGCCTAGCCTGGGCAAGGCCTTGAGTTTGTGTAAATGTAACTTTTATTCTCTAGATGTAATTATTGTCTTGGAGTCTCACTGCTGAATAAACTCACCCTTTCTAGCTCTTTCTGAACTCTGACTGGCTGGTTCGACTCAGCTGTTCTGACATAAACTCCTTTCCAAGCTGACTGATTCAGTCTGGCTTCTCTCAGCTTCCCACTGAATTGCTCTGCCTGGCCTCATGTTACATCTGTATCTCTGTCACTCTGTCTCTATCTCTGTCTGTCTCTCTCTGTTTCTCTGTCTCTCTGTCTCTCTCTCTGTCTCTATCAAGTTGCCTTTCTTTTCTGTGCTATTCTCATGTGAGTTGGATGTATTCTATCTCTAATTCTGTCAAATCTTTCTCTGATTCGTCACCTTGCCCCTCAAATAGAAGTCATTTTCAATCAAGGCTGCTTCCTTCTACAAACTAGCCTTACCTTCATCGTTAGGGATTAAAGGTATGTTCTAAGTGCATGTCTATATTCTAGTCACATCATACTGTAATTTAGGGCATGTTTGCATTCTAGCTAGATCATATAGACCTAGAAAGTCTTTGATCCCTTGCCAAAGCAGACATGTTGCTGGATTAAAATTCCTCTACAGGTTTGATCCACAGAGTACTCATTGCTTATACACACAAGTACACACACATGTGCAGCTTATCATAACAGAAAAGTGTACACAAGCACACACATGTGCAGCTTACCATAACAGAGTAGTCATTAAAACATTATCCTGAAAATTAATTAAATATCTAACATGTAAAAATTACTTGAATGAAGAAGAAAATGTGTTCCTTGTCTTCATGGAAATTATAAATTGATTTATTGAAATTAGTGTCAGTTGTATTAATGTGTAACATGTAAAGGAGACCTAGGAGAGAGGGATAAACAGATGAACGTTTTTGTAATGATGTAAAAAAAAAGTTTAAATATGATAACAACAGTCTTTTTGTTTGGTTGGTTTGGGTTTTTTTTGTTGTTGTTGTTGTTTTTTGGGTTTGTTTGTTTTGAGACATGGTGTCTCCATGTAGCCCTGGGTGTCCTGAAACTCACTATGTAGACCAAGCTGGCCTTGAACTCCTGCCTCTGCCTCCTAGTGCTGGCATTTTAGGTGTGAACCACCACACCCAGGCAATTTAACTGTCTTTTTAAAAAAAAAAAAAAAACAAAACTATATGTATATATGTATATATTTCTATGCCTTCTTACTTCAGGGAACTTATTTTGTTTTTTTTCCTTAGGGAATTGAAAATAGTTTTTATTTATTTTCAATTTTTGCTGTTGGGGATTGAAACCTGGGTCTTATACCTGCTAAACACACAGTCGGCCTGCTGGCTACACCCCAGGCTCTCAGGGACATTTTTTGATCAGGAAAGATGCCTCTTGCCTAGCTCTGTGTGTGTTTGTGTGTGTGTGTGTGTGTGTGTGTGTGTGTGTGTGTGTGTGTATATGTGTGTGTGTGTATCAATATTTTGCCAATCAGTAGGAGAAAGCTTTAGAACTCTCAGTGATTCATGCCTGTCAGAATTCCTTAGCAATTACAAGAAATCTGTGTGCCTCTCTGTGTGTGTTTGTCTGTCTCTCTGTGTATGTCTCTTCCTCTCTCTGTCTCTCTCTGTGTGTGTGTGTGTGTGTGTGTGTATCTGTCTTTGTCTCTCTCTCTCTCTCTCTCTCTCTCTCTCTCTCTCTCTCTCTCTCTCTCTGTTGTATGTGTGTCTGTCTCTGTCTCTTCACACACACACACACACACACACACACACACACACACACACACACACCCTGGACCTTTAGCCATTGGGAAGACTCTTCTGTTAACTTGCTTTGGGAAGTTGAAACCATAATGCTCCCCTGGCTTATGCTCACAGATGGGTAGACACAGCTTTACAGGTAAAGTTTGTTTGCTGTCTCCACAGGGCAGCCCCACCTTCCTACTTCACAGGGCAGTAATGCTGTCTAAATATGTTTGGTCTTTTGAGGATACGAAAAGTGAAGTTCTTTAGTCTGTAATATATATTTTATGGTGTGAAGCACGTAGAAATTCTCACAGTAGAGAGTAGAATATAACAAGTTTCACTGAGCACCTCATTCTCTTCCTCTTTATTGTAATTTATATAAATTGTGTTTTTGAAATGGAAAGCTTCAAGCTATACAATATGATACACTCTTAGTGATGGTCTATTTCCTTCAGAGCTAAAGAAAAGATTATTGGGGCTGGAGAGATGGCTCAGCAGTTAAGAGCACTGACTGTTCTTCCAGAGGTTCTGAGTTCAATTCCCAGCAACCACATGGTGACTCACAACCATCTGTAATGGGATCTGAAGACAGCTACAATGTACTCATATAAATAAAATAAAAAATTTTTAAAAATGGATTATCATGTATTCCAATAGCTAAAGCAGCCTTGGACTGAAAGAAAGGATTGTCCAAGGGTTCTGGTACTCCCACCAGTCAGCCAGATGTCACCACACAGGTGACTACAGAATAAATAACTGCAGAAGTATGAACTTTCTAGGACTCTCAAGTCATTGCTGATTCCTGCTCTAACAAGAGGGCTATAAAACATACAGTGAGCCATTATCTGCTTGATCCTAGAAATAACCCCTTTGAAGCTAAGTTCTACTCCTAAGCATGAATTTAACAGAAGGGCCAGATGACCTAACGCTGTTCAATAACAACTTACTAGCAATGCTTTTCTGTGTAAGTTGTCTGGGTTCTTGTAACAGCTTCCTTAGAAGAGACAAATAAAATTCTCTATATACTTAGGAGTGCTGTCACCCAAGTCTGCTTCAGCCACCAGGCATGCATTTGCAGGGTCCCTCAGGTTACCTTTCATGGCTCACCAAACAGTAAGCATATGCTTGCTTTACTTTGGGATATTATGGTTGCCCTCCAAGCACTGCCAGGTATCCTACAATTGCCTGCATGGCCATCTGAGGAAGTCAGTGTGGTTATAAAAATCTACTGAAAAATTTCAATGCCGGTCCTGCAGCACGAGGTGCCTTCCCAGCATTCCTGGCACGTGCACTGTGGAGGTCTCAGGCCAGGGTTGTGTCTATGTGCAGGCAAGCAGAGAACCGTGAGAATGGAGTACAAGGAAAAGACATGTCAGTATATTCTCCCTTCAAATACAATTTCTCACTACCCCCTCCCTTCTTCTTCTGTTTGTCCCTCCCTCCCCTCCCCCTCCTTTGGTATCTTCTCTTCCCTTCTCCTCCCCCTCCCCCATCTCTCTCTAGGAAAGTAGTCTGAGGTGTACAAAGTTGAAGCCCTTCCTCACTCTGATTGGCTTATCTCTCTCTTTCCACCGGACGGTTTTGAGATACCACATTTTCCCTCCTAAAATTACAGAGACCTTTAGCCATCAGGTAGAAATGGGGGAAACGAGTTGTGAACAATTCGCTTCCCCTCGGCCTTTGACTCTTAATATTCATACCAGCAGGGAAAGCTGGGGGCACCTGTGTGGAGAGGAAGGTTAGGGTGTGCATGTGCCCGCACGTGTGTGCAAAGATGGAGTCTACTTCTTCACGCCCTCAGTTATGTGGGGAGTCCTAGCTCATCCAACATGGCCATTGCGGAAGATGCTGTCTGAGTTCAGTCCATCAAGGGCACCAACCTGTTAGTAGGTGACTTCTACTAACTGGCGGTTTTTGTTGTTGTTGTTGTTGTTGTTTTTCCATTTAACTATCTCTTAGGGGACCTGATATTGGTGAAATAAAGTCCAGTGAAGTACGCACTGTTCTATATATCTATTACACACGTACACATATTTACAATTCAAGATCTGGACCATTTGGACGGGCTGCTGAGGTATATCAAATGTATGATGTGAAAGCAGTAATAATCTTGGTTCCTTTTTCTTATCCTGTACTGGGAATGGAACACAGGACCTTGCACATGCTAGGCAAATACTGTATACCTAACCTATGTGCCTCACTGTTTTCTTTCTTTTTTATTCTGGAGCACTTGAAAGTAGCCAGAAGGAGCAGTCATGTTGGCCATGTACAACAGTATGTAAAACATACTGGGATTCAAAGGTGTGGTGCAAAAATAAAATACATACTAGCTAGTATATATCTCATGATAAAACTGAAATATTGGAAGTTTAAAACTGAATAACCTGTTTTACCCAGGGATAGTAAAGGCTCTGGTTCTAGCCCAGGTTCTACCACTCTTTCTTCCTCTTAAGATCTAGCTTCTGCAGCAACCTCTGAGGAAGAAGGTTGAGTCTGGAGAAGACACACTTATCATTTACTTGGAAGAGGTAGATGTTCAGAACTAACCAAAGAGTTGGACTGTGTTTGTACCCTTGGGCTTACTTTCAAATCTGCATGTCCTAGTGTCATATGCACAGACTAGCAGAACCTGGGAGTGCGCAGACTACGAGGGGGTCTGTTCCATCATGGTGCACCATGGAGCAGGTGCCACTCCTGCAGACGAATATCCTCCTGCAGCTGTTTCCACCATCTGAGCTATTTCCATCGTTTGAGATGTCTAATGGCCACATTCGAGAAAGGAAACAGAATATGAAGAGAGTTAGCAGTGTACCAAATGTTAGAATGTTACTAATCCTTTGTGGAAATGAAAAATCAAACACACTGTCTTGATTTAAATTATACTTGATAGCCCAATAGATAATATGTGTTGAGGTCTCACTTCTTTCTCACTGGCAACAGTTCTAAATATTTTTACAATATTAAAACACTTAATTATTTCAATAGTGCTGTGGGCTGGGTAGCTCAGTGGTAGAGTGCTAGGATTGGGGAAATTTTAGCTGGCTGTGGTGGCGTACACCTGAGGCAGTGGCAGGTGGAACTCCATGCATTAGAGGTTAGCCTGGTGAGACCTTGTCTCAGGGAAATGTTTATAACTTTATACTCCCAATATTTCAATTTTAGCATATATGATTTGAGATATGTATTAATGAGTGCCTCCATCTGTGCATTCTGTTTTTGCACCTTTGGATTCTAGCATGGGTTTTACACTGTCAGCCTGTCTCTGTTCTGTCTGGCCAGTTTCAGAAGCCACGAGCATCATTGCAAGTCTAGGCTACGATACTCAATTAACAACAAAACTTTTAACCAAACTGATACTCCGAACTCTGAGTTTTAGGTATTGGCTGCAGAGATTTGAGCAAACATTGAAAGCCTCTGCTTCCTTAACTGTGAAAAGAGTTATTGGTAAAAATAGGTATCTGGTCTAGAACCAATGTTTGTTTGTTTGTTTGTTTGTTTGTTTGTTTGTTTTTAGTGCTGAGGATTGAACCCAGGGCTCTACCCCTGAACTACATGCTAAGCCTGTAGCACTAGCAAGAGGATTAACTGATTTAAGACCATAAAAATATTTAGAAGTGTTCCTCATACAAAATAAGCCCTCAATGCATGTGGAATGTCCAGATTCTTTTATTGCAATGCTAAGATTAGTTTTAATCCGACTTGTTTTCATTTCAATAAAATTAGATGTTCTCAAGGACCTAGTAACAGTCTAAAATTTGATACAATTCTAATTTTCATCAAATGTGGTTCCACACGGGGAATAAGGGCACCCTTATTTTATAGCCAACAGACAAGAATGTACCAAAGTAAAATTTACTTTTACTATGAATATCCATGTTCCATTTGCAACCCTTTGCCTGGCCCATTCGTCTTTCAGAATGGTTTGTTTGCTTGGAATGCAGAGGGTCACACCCAAGGCCTCCTGAGCCATTAGCAAGTTCCCTACCTCTGCCTCCTTTTCACTTTAGTTAGTTTGTTGCTTTCTTTCTTTCCTTCCCCCTTATTTTCAGCTTATTTATTTTCACATTGGTGTTTTGCTTGTATATGTTTCTGTGTGAGGGTGTTGGATACCTTGGAACTGTAGTTACAGGAAGTTGTGAGCTGCCATGTAGGTGCTGGGAATTGGACCCAGGTCTTCTGGAAGAGCAGTCAGTGCTCCCAAATGCTGAGCCATCTCTCCAGCCCCACTTCAGTGTGGTCTTTAGAACAAAGAAGACCATTGTTCTCATGGAGCTGATGATCGCTGATGTTTTTGATGCCATTGATAATTTTCTGAAACACACATGCTGGTGACACAAAGTTCCTGTAACTCTAATGTGCTCGTGACACATGGAGACATCTAAAAATGGCTAAAGCAGCATTTTCCCCTGAATGAGGTCCTCTGAAATCCCCCAAGAATAACCTGTCAATTCATTTCACAGAGGAACAGGCAGAGAGAGGTGTTTGGGGTGGAGTAGTACAATTCAGAGAGAAGGGACTTTTTGGAGGGAAGTTCCTGGGGGAGAGAACGCTCCTTTGAGAAACCGTTATTGTGTTTGTAAACCCTTTTTTCATGAAAGTGTGGTTCTGCCGGACAGTGGTGGCGCACGCCTTTAATCCCAGCACTTGGGAGGCAGAGGCAGGCGGATTTCTGAGTTCAAGGCCAGCCTGGTCTACAGAGTGAGTTTTAGGAAAGCCGGAGCTATACAGAGAAACTTTGTCTTGAAAAAAGAAAAGTAGAAAGAAAGAAAGAAAGGAAGGAAGAAAGAAAGAAAGAAAGAAAGAAAGAAAGAAAGAAAGAAAGAAAGAAAGTGTGCTTCTGTGGTGTCTTGCTATGTGGCTCAGGCTGGTCTTGAACTTGAGAATCTCCTGCCTCAGTTTCACAAGTGCTATACTGAGAAATCATGCACTCTTGCATGTTCACATAGAAAAAAACTAATAGTGGCATTTGTGTGATGGTTTCTATGGGATTATGAGTGTATTGGAGGGTGTGTATGGGTACATGTGTCTGTCTGTCTGTGTGTATGACCCCACTCCCTGGGGGGGGGGGAGCAGACTACAACTTTCTACCTTATATTTTAGACTCGGTCTGTCATTGGCCTGGAGCTCACTAAGTAGTTAGGCTGACTGGTCAGTGACCCCAGGGTTCCTCCTGTCTCCACCTTCCCATCATTGGGAATGCAAGTGTGCAGCACTGATCTGGATTCTTGTTTTATGAGTTAAAGGGGAATGAACTCAGTTCCTTATGTCTAGAAGGCAAGTACTTCGCTGACAGAGCCAACTTTATAGCCTCTTATGTGATTATTTTTTTTAGGGTCCCAAGACTTTATTGGTTCAACAATGAACAGCAAAGGAAACGTTAACTATCACTGTGGGTGTGTCATATAAATGTGAAAGCCACCTTTGGAGAGCTTCTTGTGTGATTTTTAAAAGCAATAATGTTCCTATTGGTTTTAAAAAAGGAGGGGCTAGAGAGATGGCTCAGTGGTTAAGATCATGGATAGTTCTTCTGTCTCAATCCCCAGCACCCACATGGTGACGCACAACCATCTGTAATGGGATCTGATTCACTCTTCTGGTGTGTGTGAAGACACAGCACGCGCGCACATACACACACACACACACACACACACACACACACACACACGCACGCACAAAGTAAATATTAAAAATGTTTGAAAATAGTTGGATTTTTCCTGTTTTTCATAATATATCTTTATTGTATAAAAACACTGAAATGAAAACGTGAGGCAGACAAAGAGAAGAAAGTCAGGGAGCAAATGGGTGTGAGACAGGTGTGGGTCCTAGGTTTTAGGAGAACACTCTGTGTTAGCAAAGTCCTCTTTAGCAAGCCTGAAACCCTGCCTTCTATGTCTAGTACCACCTACCTGCCTGTCCACAAACACCTCAGTACCATCCACCCACCTACCCGCAAACACCTCCCCAACCCATAATCCACCCCCCTGCCCATATTCCACCCTTCCCCCCAGTCCAGAGCATATAGGCACACACACATACACATGCAGAATTTATTTTATTTTATTGAGACTAAGTTTCACCATGTAGTCCTGGCTTTGAACTCACAGAGAGTCTCTTGCCTCTGTCTCCCAAATGCTGGGATTAAAGGTGTTCAGTATCACAGCTGGCCAGAATCCATTTTAAATAGTTCTAAAACCTCCTTGTTCTTACATTTTTCCTCTTTCTTTTTTTTTTAAGATTTATTTATTATATTAAATGTGAGTCACTGTAGTTGTCATCAGATACTTCAGAAGAGGGCGTCAGATCTCATTACAAATGGTTGTGAGCCACCATGTGGTTGCTAGGATTTGAACTCAGGACCTCTGGAAGAGTACTCAGTGCTCTTAACCACTGAGCCATCTCTCCAGCCCATTTTTTGAGTTTCTGATTGGAGAAGAGGAACGTTCTTATATAGCCAGTTGTCACGTGTGTGAAATAGAGATGTGAATGAAGAAAGGTTCTGCTCTGTGTGATGGGGGATGGTTTTGTGCGCTGTGTATTCAGGTGCTGATTTCTATGCCCAGACATCTGGGTGCAGTCCAGCCGAGGGTGGTCAAGCATCTCTGCTCTCAATGTCATGCAAAAATTGTCTTCCATCCCCTTGGATTGGTTAATAGAGCTGATCAGCCAGTTAGCTGGGCAGAGGAGATCGGGCAGGACTTCCAAGCCTAGTCAGGGGATCCCAAAGGGGATGGGAGAGTTGAGAAGAGCCACGTGGGTGAGGAAGGTGGAGAGACCTGGAGGATTCGCCAGGAGAGCTCAATGGAAAAGCAGCCATGAGGATTAGCATAGATCGTGATCTGCCCAGCGCTTCATGCTTGAAGCTTTTAAATAAAAACACCAGGCCTCTGGGTCTTTATTGGGGAGTTGAAAGGGCTAGAGCAGGTGCAGAAACACACTGCAGTTATTTGAGAGCAGAAGGGGTGTAGAAGACCCCCTCAGAATTACTTTTCCATCTGGGTGTTGATTTCCATGTTTAGATAGACAGTCTAAAATTGAGTTTTACATAGGCTTGTTGTTAGGCTTATGCTGCTGCCTTGTTTTCCTGTGTGATTATCCAAGTGACTGGGCATCAAATATAGATGTTAGGGTTCCAGCCAGGTAGGCCTGGCCTACTATAAAGGGGGCTGTTCACCCCCTCCTCTCTCTCTTATCTCTCTCTTACCTCTCTCACTCTCAGCTTCTCTCTTGCCCCTCTTGGCCTCTCGTCCCCTCCCCCCTCTCTCCACGTGGTCATGGCCAGCCTCTACTTCTCTACTTTCTCCCTCTCTCTGCCTTTCTCTGCCTCTACTACCCCCCTATCTTCCATCCCATGCCCTGAATAAACTCTATTCTACACTATGCCCGGTGTTTATCTGGTCCCTCGAGGAAGGAATGCCTCAACATGGCCCCGCTGAGGCACCCCCTTCCCCCATACCGCTGTATACCATATCTCAAACCTTTTTCTCTTTTTGTGATCACAACAATAGAAATACTATCCTTTCCCTAGTCCACACGTGTGCTACTTTCATAACAAATAGGGGAATCTTGTAAGGATGTTTTTGATTGATTTTAGTGTTTTCCATTGTTTCGCATCAACAATACAAACATAAACAGATACAAAAAGTATAAGCTTATTGTAGTTTTTAATCGTGTGTGTGTGTGTGTGTGTGTGTGTGTGTGTGTGCATGCGCATGAATGCTGTAGTATAAGCCAGAGTCATAGGACAATTTATAAGAGTGAGTTCTTTCCTTCTACTAGGTGGGTCTCAGGGATTGAACTCAGGCCATCAGGGTTGGTGACAAGTACACTCGCCTGCCGAACCACCTTGCCTGCCCAAATTGTATGATTCTTCTTTAAGATAGCCTGGCTAAATTCTGACAGCATGAATTTCCATATGAATTTGATTTGGTTTAATTTCTTAAAAAAAAAAAACCCTGATGGAAATTTGGGAGGATAACTTTCAAGGTACAGATCTGAAAATGACTGACATCTTTACAATATTAAAATTTTCATCTCACTAAGGGTTAAGGCAAGCCTCAGTTGATTTCAGTAATATTTGCAGGCTTCAGTGTGACAGTGTCATGCATCTTACATTGACGTTTCAAGCATTTGCGCACTTCAGTGCTGTCACATTTATTCCTACATTTGTTTGATATTCGGATCTTAAACCCATCAGCCTTGCCAAATTCACTGGCTGTGCTGGTTTTCCCTTAGATTCTTTTACCCCATCTACATCTCCAGTCTTATAGTCCTTGAATAATGGAAATGCAGAGTGCGCACAGAATCTTTTGGTTGTCGGGCATCTTAATAGTTGATGCGTTGCCATAGATTCTCTGCTAGCTATTGTGCCCACTTGCCGAGGACAGCTCAAAATCAACAACTAGTTAACGTAGGAGATAAGGCTCCACCTTCTTGCTTCAGTTTGGCACCGTTGTTCTCAAACATCTCGGTTCTCAGACCCTTTACAATATTTGTTGTATGTGATTGCAACCCATCTCTCTCCCTCTCTCTCCAAATCTCCTTTCTTCATTTCTCTGTCAGTGCTGATCTGGGAAAATACACTGGCTGTATCCTAATCTGTATCTCCCTCTGTTTCCTTAACAAACCTGATCAGGAACTCTACAGGCAGAATCGATTTAAGAAAGCAACCTCTAAACTGCTTTGGAGGCTAAGTTATCAGCTGACCAGCCGTTAAAGAGGACCTGGTCCTCATCACTGTGGGTGGATGGATACTTAAATAGAAGCATTGTTATATACAAAAGCCAAACACTTCCTGGAAGAAACAGTCAACTTCTCTAGCCAGGGTGTCAGAAAAGCTGAAGATGGTGTTCAAGCTTTCCTCCTAAGAACAGAGAAGTTGGTTTTCCAGCAGCCAGCCATCTGGTAGACCCAGGGTCAGGCTGGGAGGAATGAGACTTTGAGACCCAAGATACATTCAATATTTGTGAGTAGCCAGCTTCTCCTCAGGCTGATTCCAGGCAGCATGTCTTCTACCTCAAGACAGCACGTGGTCCCTCAAGCATAGGTCCCCTAGTCTTCCACTGGTCACTGTGCAGAAGTGACAGACAGTGCTGTGGCAGATAACTGAGAGAGGGCTCAAAGGCTCAGAGAGAGCTCACAGTAAGGAGTCTGAGCCAGAGGACATTGTGTTTGTCAGAGCAGTAGGATGAACACTGGATGAGTGAAACTCTATCAGGCTTGGGTTGATGCTAGAGAAAGATGTTCCCAGCCAATGTGCTGTCACATGGTGCCAACCTCAGTTCCTCAGGAGGCTGAGCCAAGATGATCACAAATCAGAGGCTTACCTAGAAGTTCAAAGGCCAGCCTGCGCAACTACGTGAGACCTCATCTCAAAATAAAAATTAAAACTCGGTTAGGTGTGTAGCTCAGTGGCTATGCTCAGAAAGCATAGAGATGAAGAGGGAATGGAGCCTGGCTATGAAATCCCAACCTCCTCCCTGGTACCCACATGTTATCTCTTCCCCATAGGAACCACATTCTCCAGTGAGGTTCCTTCCACCTCCTAAAGAGTCATACCCAGAACCACTGACAGGAGACCAAATATTCAAACACATGAGCCTATGGGGGACATTTCACATTCAAATCACAATATGTCTATGTACGAATACCTCTATTTGTACATAGCAAAGGAATTCTAAGTAAAGTGTCTAACCTACCTATAACCCAATTCCTCCTTTGTAAAACAGAAGAAATAATATTTATCTCAAAGAGCTAAGAATGAAATGAAATGGTGTATGTAAGAGCCAATGGCACATTTGGGATGCAGAGAGTAGAAGATGGGCCAAGAGTTTAAGGCCAGCCTGGACTACATAGTGAGTGCCGGGTCAGCTGAGGGTACAGAGACTAGAAGCCATATCAGAACAAGTGACTGATTATAGTCTGGTAAACGAAGGGAGTTGAAATATTTTATCATTCCACCAACTACTTCTCCAGTCTCCAAAACCCCTCTACCATCAGACTCAAAAACTTTCTCCACCGTCAGACTGGTCTTACTTCAGCAATCACAACCAAACTGGCAAAAAGACTCCTACCAGGAAATCTGCAAGAGCTATACTAGCAGAGATTTCATAGAAGGGACTGCCAGAGACTTCCACTGTGATGGCTAAAGTTATGTTTTAAGTTTAAACTGTGCATAAGAGAACTATAAAACAAAAATGCATATAACCTGTGAGATTTCCTTACCCCAGGACAGATAACTTCCTGGAATTCTGGAAACTGTTGTTGTTTCTGTAAGATAACAAGCCATGTGTTTTGCTTCTGTAAACATGCTTAGTTTTGTCAACTACATACGATGTGCTTAATCACACGTAGGTAGAGGTAGGCAGTAGGTACATGTGCAGGAAGTATGTCAGGATATATGCTTGCCCCTGACTAGACAAAGGGAGTATGTAGCCTTGTGGGGTTTGCCTTTATAAGCATCTGACTAATGTAATTTGGTGCAATACTCGGGAAATGGACCCCACTAGTGTCCATTGTTCTGCCCAGCACTTAATAAAGCTTGCTTCAGATTTGACTCAAAAACTGTGATAGTGGTCTTACTCTCAGGTGGTGGGATTAACACACCACATATGGCATCAGCATCCCAGCGGGGAAAGGAGATGCCGTGGTGGGAGCTGAGCACAAATTCTAGCCAGTTTGAGTACTAAGGACCCTCTGTGAGTACAGTACTTGTGGCAGGGATGGCGTTCTCCTCAGCTAGCCACCACGTAGGGAACAGTCTATACACAATGGATCAGCCAAGGAGAGGAAAGAACCTTCAAGCCAGTCACCCACCACCTTGGACCCCACCAGCTCTCCTTCCTCTCCTGCAGCTATTTCTTTCTCCCCATAGAGGGCGGTAGGTCAGTGCAGCAGGTGTTCCCAACTCCTCATGTCTTCTACTCTCTCCTTTTTCTTTGCTTTCTTTCTCATCCTCATGCCCCATTCCTCTCACTGTTACTCCCAAAGCCCAGAAGTTGACCTATTATATGAAATCTGAGTCCGTATCTTTACCGCCCCACACACCCTATGTCTTCTCTTTGCCTCAGTTTCCCCCCTCCTTTGTGTGTCCTTCTCTTCTACTTCCCATCTAACAACCTAATACTTCTGTTCTTACCGCGGTTGCTCACTTGCTTTGCCTCCCACTCACACTAACATGTTAAAATACACAGTAATATGGGAGTCCCTTTCCTATCTAAAACAATTGGTACTTGACAAGCATCTGTTTCATGGTGTAAGAAACATTAAGTATCTGTCTTTTCTGTCAAACACTGTAAAACTTAGGTTTGAGAAAAGGAATTTACCCCTCATAAAGCCTTTATGCAAATGTTTTAGCCCTCCCTCCACCCGGTAAAGCCTTTGCCTACACAAAGGCCCTGCTGCTTTCTCAGAACTTCAGTGACAACCCCCTTCTCAGTTTCCCCCATTCCTTTGAACCAATTGTTTCTAAACTAGCCAGTCATGAAAGACTGCAAGGTCAGATCCCAGCCAAGAGGGAAAAACAGAGTCATCCCTTCCATTAGAATAAGAACCAAGCATACTTCCTGCCTTGGTGTGCTTGCTCTTCTAATATATATGTGGGTAATGCACCCTTCCTGACCAAGGGTAAAGTTTCGTCTTGCTGAGATATTTCCATTGTGTTTGCCTGTTCCTTTGTGTGACACCAGGACTATTTCTAACAGTAGTCGCCAACCATCTATTATCAAAATGGGTTACTGAGGGACAGTCACTGCTGCTGCAGATGGTACTCAACTCACAGCAACAAACTGTAGCTAGTACCTGGAACATCAATACAACAGATGAAAATATTACTACAACCTCATCTATCCTGAACACCATAAACATGTCCAACCTGAATAGAAGGGAAAGCAAAAACAGAAAACAACAATGAACCCAGATTATCTTAACTGATTACCTAACCCTAGGCAGGCAGATCCCTGTTCAGACAAAAGTAGCACAAAGAACCAAGATGGTTTTTCTCCTCCCCAAATTACCGATCTCACAGTAAGGATCCTCAATGAAAACAACCGAGACAAAATTCCAGATGCAGAATTCAAAAGAATGACTATAAATATGATCAAACAACCCCAAAAAAGATATGACTATTTTCCAAGAGAAAACAGACAGCTGAGTGAAATATCAACGTTAGTCTGCAATATGAAAATGAAACTCAGAAGTAAGACTCTGAGCGATGGCCAAGCTTTTCTCAGGCACGAACAAGTGACTAACTAGTGTGTACAAAAGCTAGCAACTGAAACTTCCTTGTCTAGGATGTTTATAGTCTGAGAATATTGGCCCACAGACACCTCCTACTGAGACCTTCCCTCTGTGCTATGCACAATAAACATACGGAGGTTGTGAGTTGCAGTAGTATAAGTGCCACTCCAATGGAGTGTGCACAATCCACCTGACCCCAACCTTTCTATAAATGTGTCTGTCCTTTCTTTATTCCTTTGATGCCTCTAGTCAGAGTTCTAAGACCAAACCATGCAGGCTTGAAGAAGGCAACTGAAGAAAACTCAAACCAAAATTATGAGAGAAAACCAAAACACAATATGTCAATATTCAGTGGGAAGCC
The DNA here is from genome assembly GCA_036184795.1 of Tokudaia tokunoshimensis. Taxonomy (NCBI): domain Eukaryota; kingdom Metazoa; phylum Chordata; class Mammalia; order Rodentia; family Muridae; genus Tokudaia; species Tokudaia tokunoshimensis. The sequence goes on along the minus strand of BTHU01000002.1, from coordinate 143,321,055 downwards.
TCCTCAGTAGAGCATATCATGTGGAAGAAAGAATATCAATGTATGAAGACACAGAATTGGGTGACTCAGTCACAGTAAATCATAAAATTTTAAAAATGAATGAGTGAAACATATAAGAACTTTGGGACCCTGTGAAAAAGCAAAGCATAAATTATAGATATACAACAAGAAGAATTTCATACGAAAGACATAGAAAATATTTTTAATAAAATCATAATAGAAAATTTCCAATTGACCTTATAATCAGAAAGAGAAGCCCATCCAGATATAAGAAACACACAGAACAACAAACAGACAGAACCATAATAGAAAACCCTTATGTCATATTATACTTCAAACACTAAATGTACAGAAAAAAATGTACAAAGAAAGTATATTGAAGGCTGCAAAAGAGAAGGACCAAGCTGGAGACAAAGATGCCTCCATCAGAATAATTGCCAACTTTTTATTTTAAACCACATAAACAAGAAAGTCTTGGACTGATGTCTTTCAAACTCTAGAAAATCACAATTACCAACCCTGTCTTTTATACCCAGCAAAACTATTTGTCATAATCTGAAGGTGAAAGGAAAACTTTGCATGATAAATTCAGGCTAATGGAATTTATAACCACCAAGCCATTTCTACAGAGGATATTGGAAGGAATACTATAGTCTGAAGGGAAACACTCAAGAGACCACAGCAGGAAAACCCCAAATGATCTAAAGACACTGAGTAAACATAAGAGTACTAAGAAAGTCCCAAACACTACAAAATGAACAACATGACAGGGAGCAATGCACACTTTTCAATAATAACCATGAATATAAATGTTCTCAATTGGGCTGGAGAGATGGCTCAGTGGTTAAGAGCACTGGCTGCTCTTCCAGAGGTTCTGAGTTCAATTCCCGCAACCACCTGGTGGCTTACAACCATCTGTAATGGGGATCTGATGCCCTCTTCTGGTGTGTCTGAAGACAGTGGAAGTGTACTCACATGAAATAAATAAATAAATCTTTAAAAAAAAGTGTTCTCAATTTACCCATCAAAAGATAAAGACTAGCAGATTGGTTTAGAAAAAAGAATCTCTTCTTTTGCTGCCTCAAGAAACACAACACAGACAAACACCATGTAGAGGTGAAAGGGTGGGAAAAAATGTTACAATCAAGTGGAACCAGGAAGCAAACAGGTGCGGCTATTCTAATATCTGGCAAAATAGGATTCAAATAAGGTTATTTCGTACTGATCAAGGGAAAAGCCATCACAAATAAATCACAATTCTAAATATATATGATCTGAATACAGGCTCATCTAACTTCATAAGGCAATCACTACTAGGTTTAAAATCACACATTAACACCAACACAGTAATAGTTGGTGACTTCAATACTACAGTCATCATTAAACAGACCAGTTGTACTAAAAACAAATAAGGAAACACTGGAATTAAATGATATCATAAATCAAATGGATTTAATTTACATCTACAGTTCTGACAAAATATCAAAGAATAAGTAGGCAGTGGTGGCACACACCTTTAATCCCAGCACTCAGGAAGCAGAGGCTGGCAAATTTCTGAATTTGAGGCCAGCCTGGACTACAGAAGAAGTTCCAGGATAACCAGGGTTACACAGAGATACCCTGTCTTGGAAAAAGAAAAGAAGAGAGAGAAAGAAAACAAAAGAGAACATTTTAAATAATATTCTTTATCCTGTCTGATCATAAGGGGGTAAGGCTAGAAATTAACAGGGGAATCTACAAAAAACATACAGATGCATACAGATTAAGCAATGCACCATTAGTTGGGCATGGTGGCACATGCCTTTAATTTATGCACTCAGGAGGAAGAGGCCAGTGATCTCTGAGTTATAGGCCAGCTTGGTCTATATCATGAGTTTCAGGACAGCCTGGGTTGTATAGAAAGACCTTGTTAACAAACAAACAAACAAAAAACTGAAAACCTGAAAACAAAACAAATGCCCACCCTATTGATGAATGAGTCATTAAAGGAATCAAGAAAGAAATTTTAAAAGTCCTTATAATTAAGTGAAGATGAATATAAAACATAGCTAAAGCTATGGGGTTCAATGAAGTCCTAAGTCAGATACTTCTCAAATAAACAGCCTAATGGGGAACCTTAAAGCAGTGGAAAACAAGAACAAACCAATCCCTCAAACAGAATATGGAGAGAAATTATGATGTTCAGAGCAGACACTAATAGGGAAAACAAAACAAAGTAAAGAAACAATACAAAGAATCAATAAAACAAAGACTTAGTTCTTAGATGAACAAAAACTGACAAACCTTTAGCTAAATCAGCCAAAAAAGGAGGGCATGGACCCGGATTTATAAAAATAAAGATGAAGAGGAGACATTATAACAGATGCCACAGAAATTGAGAGCCTCATGAGGACATGCTTGAAACTTTATTTTCTAAGAGAAACGAGTGAACTTGTAGATGCAAATGACTTACCAAAGTTAAAGGGAGATGGAGTGAATCTATAAAATCTAAAGACATAGAAGCAGTAATTAAAATAGCAGCTCCGCAGCTTTCTTACATCTCGGACTGCACTTTCCCACCCCCGGCACAGTACCTGCCTGGCCGCAGTGTGGAACAGTTAAACTCCCTGCATTCAGCCTTCCCAAAAACCCATGCCCAGCAACAGGGTAGACCCACAGTTGTACAGTATGCTCCAGATGCTGGGGTGGGCTTTGATGGTGCAGCTATTTATAAGTCACTTCTGCTCTTGTAAGTATTCCCTCTCCCATATTCCTGTAAGTAACCCCAATAAAACTAATGGGTTCATCACATTGGACTTTGGTGGTGTCCACACTTTGGTAGATTGTTGGTTTCCTATATGGAATAATTAGACATTTGTTCATGTCTCCCCCTGAGAATAGTGGCACACAGTGGCTTCTTAAGCTCATTGCAACTTGTAGGCCAAATTAGCTATGAGACTAGACAACATCTCAGTGACCTTTGAGGTCCTTTAAGGATTACTTCCCTAGCCTCACCAGTACTCCCAAACCACTGTGATCTTGACATGCTGACAGAGGCCAGGGGATACCTGATCAACCCTCGGAGAAGGTTGTGTCTGTGCCTGTCTGTTGTGAATAGCATGAGATGCAACTAAAAGACTAGCAGAAGATATATCTGATTTATGACAAAGCATCTCTGAGGAATGGCTCCTCAGGAGGGGCATATAGGAAGCTTGCTTTTGTGGTTACTGACTCTCTTGATCTATCTGTTGGCTTAATTCTCCTTCTTTCAGTCCTGATTATATACTCTTCTCATATACTTTGCATCTTCCTGACTGTAGACCACAGAGCTCCAGGTGGTATCAACTATTTCCCTTGATATTGGCACCTGTCTCCTACTACCAAGGGCCTTGCAGTGGTTTGAATGAGAATGGCTCCTGTAGGCTTGTGACAGAAAAAGATAGTGCAGAGGCTCCTTCATCTTATTATATTCTTGCTGAGGTCACTTTGGGTTTAACTGAACTTGATCTTAATGGAGAATCCCATGGAAAATTACCTAACTCTGTTCTAGGAACCTGAAGTCAAGATGCCCAGATAACCTAGCTCTTAGCTTCTGTTAAACTGCTTGCTTGTACAAAACCTCCCCTTGCAGCTGCTCAGTGAAGTAGAAGGATGTGGTTTTTGCCTTTTAAAACTTTCTTACTCTAAACATTCCAGACTACATTCGGGTCCTGAATACCTGAGTGTAGTTACAGTTGACTAGAATAAAGACTTTCAATTGGCTACAAAGTGTGTATAAGCAGCCATCTCTGACGGACTCTCTATAACAGGCTCATATACTTGAATGTTTAGTTCCCAGTGTTTAAGAAGGATTAGAGGTGTACTCTTGTTGAAAGAAAAGTATCACTGGGGATTGGCTTTGAGATTTCAAAGGCATATGCCAAGCAGGTCCGGTTTCTCTCTCTGCCTACTACTTTCAGATCAGATGTGAGTTCTCAGCTATTGCTCCAGTACTCTGCCTGCCTGCCACCATGCTTCTGCCAGGATGATCATGGACTAAGCCTCTGAAATTGTAAGCAGAACTCCAATTAAATGCTTTCTCTTATAAATTTTCTCACTCATGATGTCTTCTCATAGCAATAGAACAGTAACTAAGATAGACTTCTTAACCTCCAAGTGATGTCACAGTCTGATCTTGAACCTGTTATGACAACCATTCTCTACACTCTCCAAAATGCCACTGGAAACTTCTGTATTTTGTCATTCTACAACACTATGATAAGTCAGCCATGCCACTACCTCCTCTTATGTCTCTTTTCGGCTCTCAAGAAACTCCAGAAGACGATGCTTGCTCCTTGTTGGTGACTTGTCTTTGCTGATGTGTCAGAGAAGGTGGAAGAGTAGAAGAGCTGAAAGAACCAAAACTCAAAGCCAAAATTCTCACACTTTAACACTCTGACCTGACCACTTGGAACCTTCTTCTAGTTACCTGTGGTGATATCTCACACAAATATCTAGAGCCTAACTCCTAATGACTCCTGGGCCTTACCCAAAAGAGCCAACTTCAGGAAAGACAATGGATGCTACAAAACCTACTATTCAACAAAATCCTGAGATGATCACTTCTATGTTCAGATATGGCTCCCACACAAATGGCACATGAGAAATAAGCAATTTCACTTAACTGTATAAAACACCTTCCATTCCTAGTGGAAGGAAGGAAATGTAAATATCATAAAAAGGAAAAATGACATAAAAATTTACTAGTAAAAGCATTTTCACTAAGGGCTGGGATACAGCTCAGTGTTAAAGCTTGTTCTTACATGGGTGAGACCCTGAGTTCATCCCTAGTTCATTCCTTAGAAGGCTGAGGCAGAAAAAGTCATGAATTTGAGGCCAGGTTGGACTGCATGATGAAAGCCTATCTCAATTTGCCTCCCTACACACCCCAAGGTCATTTTCATGTTTTCTCTCAGTTCTTATGTTAAGATTACTTCCTGTGGTAGTTTGAATAGGTATGCCCCCATAGATTCATGAGTTTAGATCCTTGCCACCATTAGAAGGTGTGGCCTTGTGAGAGTGCGTGTGGCCTTATTGGAGGAAGTGTGTCACTGTTGTGGTGGTCTTTGAGGTCTCCTATGCTCAGTATGGCACACGGTTTCCTCCTGCTTCCTGTGGATAAAGATTTAGAACTCACAGCTCCTTCTTTAGTACCATGTCTGCCTCTACGCTGCCATGCTTCCCACCATGATGAAAATGGACTAAGCCTCTGAAACTGTAAGCCAGCCCCAATTAAATGTTTTCCTTTTATAAGAGTGGCTTTGGTCATGTTGTCTATTCACAGCATTAAAACCTTAACTAAGACAGAAGTTGGTACCAGGAACTGGGGTATTGCTGTGATAGGCCTGACCATGCTTTTGTTTAGAGGAATGTGGATTTTAGAATTCTGGATTAGGAAAGCAGTGGAATGTTTTAAGTGGGGTTTAATGGGCCATTCTAGTAGAAGTATGGAAGACAGTGGTGCTGAGGGTGAAATGGGGGCCTGACTCAAGAGATTTCAGAGCAGAAGAATTTTAATATGTTGCCCAGAGATCATTCTTACAATGTTTTGGTGAAGAATTTGGCTGCTTTTTGCCCTCGTCCAAAGAATCTGGCTGAGGTTAAGACAAAGAGATTTAGATTAATTACATTGGCAAAGAAATCTCAAAACAACTTAATATAGACTCTGTCCTTTGATCCACTCTAATATGAAGAGTGTTTTCATAAAAAGGAGCACACTGAGAAAGAAAATATACAAAATGTATGGTTCAAGGATTAAAGGGGTACCAAGAAGTGGATTGGAGCTAAATCCTGTGTTCTATGAGATAAACAGATTAAAGATATTAAATGGAATTAAGGGAATAGTGACCTTGGTGCAAGATCCTCCCACACTTGTGAAAAGGAATTAAAGAGAAGCTTAGGTCCAGGTGTGGTGGTGCATACCTTTAATCCCAGCACTCAGGAGGCAGAGGCATGCAGATCTCTAAGTTAAAGGTCAGCCTGGTCTACAGAGCAAGTTCCAGAACAGCCAGGCTTAGCCAGTGAAGGAAACCACTTAAAACAGAAAGCTGGTGAACATGTAATTAAATGAGGGGGCCATGTTCCAGCCCCAGCAAGCAGCAGAATTTGGCAGCTTAAGCCATGTGGCTCTGTCTTTAGAGTCAAGGATAGAATAAAGAAAGGGGTTATAGAATCTCCCTCTGTGACTTAAGGAAAGCAGCTGAGACCAAATATGTGACAGGGTTGTCCCTGTATGGAGGCCCAGAGGGGCCATTGTGTGAAACTGTGAAGATAAAGACTGGATTGCCTTGGAGATCCCAAGAGATTAGAGATGCCAGAGCCATGAGGAAAGCCAAGGAAAGCTGCTAACAGGGAGTGAACCCAGCCCAAGGGAAAGAAGTGTGTTGCAGTCAACAAAGATGAAAGGAGTTGGAGATCTGAAGAGCGTTTTGTGACATCAGAGTCTGGACTTTGCCCAGCTGCTTTTGGTCTCACTTTGGTCCAGTATTTCCTTACTATGCTCCTTTCTCTCCATTTTGGGATGGTCATGTGTATCCTATGTCATTATATGTTGGAAGTATGTGATCTGTATTATTATTATCATTATCATCATCATCATTATTTTATTTTATAGGGGATTACAGTTAAGAGATTGCATAAATCCTAGAAGAGACTTTGAACTTTTGACTTTCAAACGTTGTTGAGACTGTGATAGATATGGGGACTTTTGAAGTTGGACTAAAAACATTTTGTGTTATGCTATGACTATAGGCCTATGGGGGCCAGGGAGTGGAATGTGGTGATTGGATGTGTATGGCCCCCATAAACTCATGTGTTTGGATCTTGGCCCATGATCCTTTGCCACAAATGTGAGTAATGAGCAGATTCCTTATAACCAGGGTTCTAATGCTGGTGTGGAAAGTTTACTTTTACCAAAGAAGAGTGCCTGAACATTGACTTGGCAATGTAAAGAGAATAGTAGGAAAACCACTCCTTATATCTATAGAGATGGCAGGTGAGCCAGTTCCCTGTGTATCTCTCATCCATAAAAGCCCCTCCCTTCTTCCCCCTCGCCCATGACCACCTGCGGCAGTTGGGATAGCTGGTCCTAGGCTCAGGAGAGCTGGCGAGCTGGCTGTAATCCTCACTTGCTACAGCTCTCAGCATTCAGAAGAGAGTGAGCCCTGCACCTCACCTGGGCAGCACAGCAGAGCTGGCCCTGATGGCGGAGGCACAGGTGAGCCAGCCCCACGGGCATAGCCCTGGGACAGCTGGCCCTGTCACTCCCCTGCCATGAGGTAGTTTCAGTGAGGGGTAGATGCCCTCCTCACCCTCGCCACCTGAGGCAGTCAGAAGTGCTCACCCTGAGGTCATGAGAGCAGATCTGCTTCTGCCCCTAGCCAGTTACAGCAGTCAGGAAAGCAGGCCCTGCACCTCACCTCAGAACTAGCCCTGAAGGCAGAGGAGCCGGAGAGCCATCCCTGGGCATGTGAGAGGAGAAGTGCTGTCCCACCACTTGCTGACTGCAGCTCTGGGTGAGCATCCTGGTAGTCCTGGAGCGTTCTCCCTGGTGGTGCAGGTACAGGAAAGCTGGCAGGTTGGCCAACTCAGCTACCACCCAGGCACAGATCTCCAGGGCTTTGAGTGGGCCCAATCCAAAATCTACCTCATTTATGAACAGCTGGAGCAAGAGAAAGGGCCTGTTCTGCAGATCCAAAGCTGCAGCTTCTACGACTAGATGTTTTCTATGCTTTGTTTCTTTTTTTTTTCATTCAATATTATTTATTTTACACATGAGTGCTCTATCTGAATACCCATACCAGAAGAGGGCATCAGATCCAGTATAGATAGTTGTGAGCTACCATGTGGTTGCTAGGTTTGAACTCAGGTCCCTTGAAGAACAGACAGTGCTCTTAACCACTGGGTCCCTCTCCCCCTTTAAAATTCCTAGTTTTTTACTTTCTTTTGGGGGATGTTGCAAAGGCAGAGGGGATGGGGAGATGAGTGGGATTGGGTTGCATGATGTCAAACTCACAAAGAATAAAATGTTAAAAAAACAAAACAAAACAACCAAAACAAAAACAACCCTTGAGAGTCCCAAAGGTAACCAATATCTTGACATTGCTCAGAATTGCAGCCTTGGTTTATTTATAGTTTTAGTACCCATGTACGTGTTTCCAAATATGTAAGATTGGTACAGTTTTGAAGTTGATGTCAGGAGACAAATCTTCCAGAGGATAAACATTCCTTGATTTTGTGTGTCCTTTACAGTGGTAGGGATTGAACCAAGGCCCTTGAGCCTGTGAGGGAGTGGTAACCACTGAACAACACCGCAGCGCTATGTCCTTTGTGTTGGGTCTCATATCTTGTGAGTCACTAAGTATCCATAGCTTCGCATGTCATTGCATGTCATTTTCACAGTTCCTGTCAATCCACCCACTAGACCAGATTCTTGAATCTGATTTTGCTAGATAATGCCAAACTCTTAAAAAATGTTTTTGAAACATTTTATGCTACCACCATCAAAGAAAGTAAGCCACACTCCACCTCATGATAAGACTTGGCAGTATTTTTCTTTTTAAATCAGTTAATTTGGAAGATATAAGTGTTTCATTAATTTTTTTCTTTTGTGGGGAGGGTGGTTTCCAGACAGGATTTCTCCATATAGCCCTGGCTGTCCTGGAACTCACTCTGTAGACCAGGCTGGCCTTGAACTCAGAAATCTGCCTGCCTCTGCCTCCCAAGTGCTGGGAATAAAGGCATGCGCCACCATTGCCTGGCTCATTAATTTCTCTCTCTCTCTCTCTCTCTCTCTCTCTCTCTCTCTCTCTCTCTCTCTCCCTCCCTCCCTCTCTCTCTCCCTCCCTCCTTCCCTCCCTCACTCTCTCTCTCTTTCTCTCTCTCTCTCCCTCCCTCCCTCCCTCCCTCTTTCTCTCTTTCTCTCTCTCTCTCTCTCTTTCTTTCTTTCTTTCTTTCTTTCTTTCTTTCTTTCTTTCTTTCTTTCTTTCTTTCTTTCTTTCTTTCTTTCTTTTTTTATAGTTCTTTCTTGCAGCACCTTGGTAATTTGGGAATCTTATGTAGACTAATCTGCCATGCTCAACTCTGGTGACAGGGTTATTCTGTTATAGAAAAAAGAAAGCCTTCTCAGGAACTGAAGCCCTGTTTTCTTGGAGTGGGGAAGGGAGGAGAGGTGGTCCTTGGCTTGTTTTTCCTCATCTGCCTTCAGCTCAAAATAACCCTTGTGCAAGAGTAGCATATTTTAGGGTGTCATGCTGATTTGTTACTGGCCACTGGGTTACTGAACAGTTTTTATAATATAGAAGGTTAAAAATGCAACAGCCATTATTTTAGCCTTACAATTCTTTTTTAAGTAATTTATTTATTTATTTATTTATTTGTATATATGAGTACACTGCCACTGTCTTCAGACACACCAGAAGAGGGCAATTACAGATGGTTGTGAGCCACCATGTGGTTGCTGGGAATTGAACTCTTAACCTTTGGAAGAGCAGCCTGTGCTCTTAACCGCTAAGCCATCTCTCCAGTCCAGTTCTTAATCTAGGCCCACAGTTTCAAAATGTAGTTAGACTCTAGACTACGTTATTCTCCTTAGGTCTGGGTGTCAATAGTTGCCTGTCTATTTCTTTCATCTCCTAGCTCTTTCTCAATTTAACTCCGGGCATGCCAGGCTGGTTAAGCTGCTTGGCAGAGCTCTACCTTGAGCCATTTTATCTAAGCACCTCAGTGAAAGGATCTGTTGAGTAATATGGGAACCCATTCAGAACTTACAACGATTGCAGTCTGATTTGATCTTACCACAAAGCCGCAGTCTAATTAGACTTTATTCTTCAAGTCCTACTCTACCAAATTGCCTACAAGTCTCCAAATACGTGATTGTAGAAGTTAGGCCCAGTTCCTCCTCCCAGCCCCATGCTTCCAGAAATCAGACTCAGACTCAAAATATATTTACAAATACCTTTGCCATGTACATATCTAAGTTCCCCTCTGACTACATCCTAACTTATTATAACCTATTTGTTTTAACCTATATTCTGCCACATGGCTGGTTACCTGTGCTCAGGTACCATTTGTCTGTCTCCTCACATCATCCAGGGTGGAGCTTCCCACACCTGGCTCTATCCCAGAATCCTTTCTCCTCCAGCATGTTCCACCTTCCATTTCCTGCCTAAGCCACAGGCCATAGGCTTTTCAATTGACAGGTGATGTACCCATACAATACACAAGGTATTCTCTCTACATATGACCTTAATCTGCTTTCGTTCTGACTAAAACTCATCTGCTAGACAGCCGTGGTGGCGTACACCATTGTAATACTAGCACTAGAGAGATATAGGCAGAGGGATCATGAATGTGAGGCCATGAGATCGTATCTTGAAAAATCAAATCCAGGGGCTAGAGAGATGGCTCAGCGGATAAAAGCACCGACTGCTCTTCCAAAGGTCATGAGTTCAAATCCTAGCACCCACATGGTGGCTCACAACCATCAGTAAAGAGATCTGATGCCTTCTTCTGGTGTCTGAAGACAGCTACAGTGTACCTACATATACTAAATAAATTAAAAAAAATCAAATCCAAACTAAACCAGACCAAAACAAACCAAGCAGTCCTCACTAAGACCATTCCTTCCTTGTAGCCTAAACTCATGTTTCCTTCCTTTCTCTAGAGTTGTAAGACCATAAAGTACAATAGCTACCTTACAGGCATAATACTTCTTCCCCAGACTTTTAGTCTCCAGGAAGCTTTCTCCTTGCTCACTAACTGGTCCTTAGCTAACACTTCGACTTTTATTGTAGGCACTTGAGGCCTACAAACTCTGATAGAAGGTCTACACTGAGACATTTTAAAGAACGATTCTGTGGTCTAAATGAGAACATTTGTCTTTGTTAGAGTTTCTATTTGCTGTGATTAAAAAAAAAACTTAGGCAGGAAAGGGTTTGCTTCACTGAACAGTATCTCTGTCACAATCTATTACTGAAAAAAGTCAAGGCAGGAACTCAAGGCAGGAACTGAAGCAGACGCTATCAAAGAGTGATACTTACTGGCTTACTCCTCCTACCATGCTCGATAGGTTTATCATCTTATAGACCCTTGGGACTACGTGTGTCTGGTCTTGGCCGGAGACCTAACACTGGCTAGGGGTAGCACCAGCTGCAATGGTCTGGGCCCACGTCAATCCTTAATCAAGAAACTTCCCCCCAAGAATCAATGGGGGTGACTTTACCTGTGACTCACAACATTGGGGATATGGAACCTGAAGAGGCCACCTCCTATAGCCAGCCAGGCAGGAGCCCCAGTGGAGCAATAGGGATACCAACCCACCCACAAACCTTTTGATCCAAAATGTATCCTGTCTACAAGAAATGCAGGGACTGCCGGGCAGTGATAGCTCATGCTTTTAATCCCAGCACTTGGGAGGCAGAGGCAGATGGATTTCTTAAGTTCGAGGCCAGCCTGGTCTACAGAGTGAGTTCCAGGACAGCCAGGACTATACAGAGAAACCCTGTCTCAAAAAATCAAAAAAAAAAAAAAAAAAAAAAAAAAGAAAGAAAGAAAAAGAAAAAGCAGGGACAGGGTTTGGAGCAGAGACTGAGGGAATGGCCAACCAATAACCGGCCGAACCTGAGACCCATTCCATGGGCAAGCACCAATCCCTGACACTATTAATGAAATTCTGTTATGCTTGTAGCCAGGAGTCTAGGAAAGCTGTACTCTGAGAGGCTCCATACAGCAGCTGACTCAGACAGATGTAGACACCCACAGCCAAATAGTGCATGGGTTGGGGACTCTTGTGGAAGAATAGGTGGAAGGATTGTAGGGGGTGCGGGGAGAGGCGCCTGGGATAGGAACGCCACAGGAAGACCAACAGAGTCAACTAACCTGGACGCTTGGAGCTCTCAGAGTCTGAACCACCAACCGAAGAACAGGAGCAGATATTTAGCTTGGTCTTTATGTGGCTTCTGAGCTACTAACTGGAGCTGGGACTGTCCCAGAAGCTGTTGCCTGTCTATGGGGTAAGTTCTTCTAGCTGGGCTGCCCTGTCTGGCCTCAGTGGGAGAGGATGCACTTAGCTTCACAGAAACTTGATGTACTAGGGTTGGGGGATATCCAGGGGGGCCCCCCCACCTATTCAGAGGATAAGGGGGGAGGGGGAAGGATTATGGGAGAGAGTGACTGGGAGGGGGCAGTGAGTGGGATATAAAGTGAATGTTAAAAAAAGATTAAAAATAAGAAAAAAAAAGAAAAAACAAACAACAACAACAACAAAAAAAACCTCCTCATAGGCTTGCTCACAGCTTACTCTTATAGAGGTTTTATTAATTTTATTTTACATTTATTTATTTAATGTATGTGAGTACACTGTCAGACACACCAGAAAAGGGCATCAGATCCCATTACAGATGGTTGTGAGCTACCATGTGGTTGCTGGGAATTGAACTCAGGACCTCTGGAAGAGCAGCCAGTGCTCTTAACTGCTGAGCCATCTCTCCAGCCCTAGAGGCTTTTTTTTTTCTCTGCTAAGGTTCCTTTCCCTCAAATGATTACAGCGTGTGTCAAATTGACAAATGAATAAACAACAACAAAGCCAGCACAAGTGTCAACTAGTTAGGTCCCAATTAGTAAAGGTTGTTTGGATTAAATTGTTGAAATAAATAGGGTTTAGTTTTCATGCAAGTAATCCCAGAACTCTTGGAGATGAGAGGACTGCTAGTTCAGGCCACTCTGAGCTTTACCTCATCGAAGGCCAACCTAGATTCAATAGGGAGATCCCACACAAAAATCTAATAAAACAAACAAGCAAAAACCAGAGTAAATAATCTCAAGCCTTAGCGCGCTGGATTTACGTTGTCATGACAACCATAGCTGATAAGCTCAGCTTTGGAGGACGGAAGGCTTATTTGGATTCATGCTTGGTCTCTGTTCTCAGGTCTGTGGTAAGGAGGGTGTCAGTAGTAAGCAACCTGCCTCGTAGTGGCCCAGGAAACAGAGAAGAAAAACCCAGATCCCAGTGTTACCTACACAGACCTGCAGTCAGGACCCGCACTCAGTGGCATTACTGTCCTCTGGGTGGTCCTAGTTCCCAAAGGTCCCACACCTTCCCATAATGCCCAGACTGAAGACTTAGCTTTGATTCAACACACAAGTCTTGCAGGACATTTAAAATCCAAGGCATAACACTTAGAGCTTGTATACAAACACTTTACCCCTCATTCTACAGTTTTACTGAAGTTTGGATGGAGGCTGTGACTTGTCTTGTTCTTGTTTGAAAATGGAGGGTGGACTGAACAGCTATCCTCCTGGGAATATGTCATACCTCACATGACGCGTGCTGCGTCAGGAGTCAGAGCAAACGAGTGCCATGCACTGGTTCTTGATGCTTCTGCCGGAAGAGGTGTGCCTTGTGCTCCCTCACACATGGATGGAACAGAGTTCAGTAGGAAGTATAATCCCACCATGTGCCCAGAAGGGACATTTGTGACAAACTTTGAAGCCCTCCTCAATATGGCAAAGGTACAAGAGATTTAGAATGTGCTTAGAAGAACTGTGTTCTTTGTTCTAATCTGATTCAGGGCCTTCATCTCTGAAAAGGACAAAGCAGTGCTTTCTGGGAAAGCTCGAGAAGATTAACAGCACTAACAGAATCAACCAGCCCAGTGCAAACTTCTTGTTTCCACTTAACACCCAGTGATACTGTATCACGGTTTTACTATATTTAGGACCAAAATGTGCACGATTTGGCTGCTACGATTTATGTTAGTAACTTTCGCTTACCTTACCATAGTGCAAGCTTTTGCAAGACAGGGGCAACCCTCTCTACTTTCCCCACATGCCCACTACATTGAAAACTATGTGTGCCAAAGACATATATTGATTATTTTATCTTGAAAATTATGTACTCCTCAGTGGGCTAAGTTAAACCTAAACTGAAGATTTTGATAAATTTCAGTCTTCTTTCCTAGAACCTATAGCTTGTTTCCAAATGTTCATTTTATATTTTTGGGGTCATGGTGCTATATAAAGCACAGGTTACGTTCATTTCACAATGGGTTGAAATCGGGGTTGGCTTTATGAGCTTAATTAATAATTTACATGGCAGGCAATGGTCAATTTTCACTCAAACAACCTTAGGCATTCACCACCCAAGAAATCACTAACATGATTGAACTAACGGGGGAGAGTCTGACTTTCGAGGGCCTTTTTAATGTTTCCTCTCTGGATTTGACTTCTTTTAAGGCTTTCTAGGCAAGCATCTCCGAAGACACTCAGAAGTACAGGCTCATTAACAAACTCCAAAGCTAAAGTAGGTACCGAAACAATGAGTTCTCAGAACATAAGAGAAAGTTAAATGGATAAAAAAAAAATGAAAATCAGGTAGCAGAGTTATTTAATATACATGACTGCAGAAGTCAACATTTGTATGGGGGCGAGGGAGTAGAAGACAGGAGGATTCCTGGATCTTGTGGGCCAGCTGGTCTAACCAATTAGTGTGCCAGGTTTAGAGAGAGACTCTGCCTCAAAAAATAAGATGGGCAGAGATAGAGGAAGTCACTCAGAGAGTCAACCTCTGGTCTCCTCATGCACAAATGTGCATACACATGAATGTACATAGGCACAACATACACATACACACATACACACACACCACACACATACACACACACACACACACACACGTGGGGGTGGGGGAGCTGGGCATGTTGGTGCATGACGGTAATAGGGAGGCAGGAGGATCAGGAGATCAAGGTTAGCATAGGCTATAAAGTTCAAGGCTAGCTCAGACCCTGTCTCAAACAACAAATAAACCACACTACCTGTGTATACTGGGCCAGTAAGTTTTTCTGAGCAGGGCTACCAGACCTGTTCATTAGGGGACAGACTGTACACTGCCAAGGACTTTAAGGAACACGTCAAGCTCCTGATGTGCTTACCAGGGGTCAATGAATAGTGGATGCTGGGAATTGAACTTGGGTCCTCTGGAATAACACCTTAACCACTGAGCCATGTCTCCATATGAATTGCATCTCCAGGGTGCATTTTATTAAGAGAGCTACCAGTCTGAGGTCGCATGTTAATACCCTAAAACATTATCCCATTTTAGACATGAGGTTAATGGAGAAACAGGGTGAGGGGTCGTGGGGAATAGGGATGACCTACAGCAAGGACACTTGGTCATTGCAGAGCTCATCCTGTCCCTTAGGTCATGTCATCTCTGGGACATCTCTGTGCTTCTCTCAGTATTACCCCTTGCGCTCTTCCTTTGTCCTGTGAGTGTCTAGGCTCAGGCCCTTCTTGAAACACAGAGTTAGCTCCTGATTCTTGGTATAATCTTTATTTTCCTCTGGCTCTGACCTCCTTTCCAGGACTCTCTGGAGCACTTGGTATGGTATGGTCACATTGATTTTTTGTTCTTTTAGCCCAACTGAATATGTCCCTTTGCCTGGGGCAGATACACAGGCCTTTCTCCCAGCCTTGCGATGTTTTTTTTTTCTTTAAAAAGTGCTTTTTTAGACATATGTATTTTTGTGTGTGTGAATGTTTTATCTGCATATATGCCTGTGCACCATGTGTATACCTGGTGCCCTCAGAAAGCAGAAGAAGGACCTGGATCCCCTGGAACTGGGTTTGAGTCATCATATGGGTGCTGGGTGTCAAACTGAGGTCCTCTGGAAAAGCAAGTGCTCTCAACTGCTGAACAGTCTTGTCTTGCTCCTTGTCATATCTTTGCTCAGATTTTGCTTTCTCTGTAAGGTCTTCTTCCCTGGACACGTCTCTTAAACACTAAGACCTAGCCTTCAATTCTTCCAACAACGGCCCTTAACATTTTCTCCTGTTATGTTGGTCATCATCTAACAGGCAGTAGACCTGAGTGTTGAGTTAACTGATCATCATCTAACAGGCAGTAGGCCTGAGTGTTGAGTTAACTGATCATCATCTAACAGGCAGTAGACCTGAGTGTTGAGTTAACTGATCATCATCTAACGGGCAATAGGCCTGAGTGTTGAGTTAACTGATCATCATCTAACGGGCAATAGGCCTGAGTGTTGAGTTAACTGATCATCATCTAACAGGCAGTAGACCTGAGTGTTGAGTTAACTGATCATCATCTAACGGGCAGTAGGCCTGAGTGTTGAGTTAACTGATCATCATCTAACGGGCAATAGGCCTGAGTGTTGAGTTAACTGATCATCATCTAACGGGCAATAGGCCTGAGTGTTGAGTTAACTGATCATCATCTAACGGGCAATAGGCCTGAGTGTTGAGTTAACTGATCATCATCTAACGGGCAGTAGGCCTGAGTGTTGAGTTAACTGATCATCATCTAACAGGCAGTAGGCCTGAGTGTTGAGTTAACTGATCATCATCTAACGGGCAATAGGCCTGAGTGTTGAGTTAGTTGGCCATCATCTGACAGGCAGACCTGAGGTTCTATATGCAGTTTCTGCCACTCCTACTTCACTGTAATACAAACTCCATGAGGGGAGGAAGCTCTTGTGTTTCACCTGCCTTGATGGACATCCACACAGACACGACTGTCTCTTACGAGATCTGCAACACAGTCTTGCTGAAGTTGAATAAAAGGATGAATTGGATTTAGGGGGTGATGTATGGATGAAAGTCCCGGGGTTTCTGTTTTGTGTGAGGGAGAAGCAAGTCTGCTGGAAACACCTGAGCTTAGGCAGGAGATAGCATCACTGTGTCTGTGCCTAGTTATTCTCTCTCATTCCAGCAACTCCAACAGTTACTCAGATTTTTACTTGCTAAAACAATTACCTGAAAGTTGGAACTAGAAGGCAGAAGTTACTCTCCGTTGGCTCTGTCCGGACTTCATCTCTGACTGATTTCCTATTGACTCAGTTCCTTTATAACTTAGAGCGGGGTATAGATTATTTTATAGGTACAAGTGCTTCTTTTGTTGTTGTTGTTGTTGAGACAGCTGTTTCAAATTCCCATCTAGTGTGAAAAGATAATCCTGAAGGTTGTGATTCATGTGGGTCACTCACGGGTTGCGTTCAGACCGGCCACCTGCCTCTGTCATTCTTACTAAATTCTCTGGAAACACACAAGCTTCTCAAATGCATGTGGGCTGACTTCAATACTGCTTCCTGCATCAATAGAAAGTCTTTGACATTCATTGTAAATTTGCATGACTTAAGAGTCTACCTTTTTGAAAATCATACCTTAGAATCATTTTTCACACTGCTGAAAGCTGCCACAGAAGAGTCCTGGTGCTTACTCATTAGCACAGACTTGATACGCCACGCCTAGCCCTGCTGCTTTTAAAAATAAAGTCGTGCTCTCTAATCCGTAGGGGACATGTTCTCTGACATCTCACACTTGCTTGAAACAAACCGCAGATAATGCGGAACCCTATATATGCTGTTTTTTCCAAAACATACCTAACATGATAGTGTCACTTACTGATACAGTAAGAGATTAACCATTATAAAACAGGCCAGTCATAACCACATACTTCGAGAAAGGTCATGCAGATGTAGTCTGACAGGTCTTACTTTACTACCCTCTCCTGTTTCTGATGACATGAGACAATGAATGAGATGGACTGACGTAAGACCTCAGCATTGTGCTGTGTTAGGTTGCTATGTAAGGCTTTCTTGAAGACAGGCACTGTAACCAGAGTTGAGGACAGTGATACTGCTCAGGAAGGTCCCATTCTTTTCCTCGTCCAGAAGCTGGAAATGCCCTCCAGCCTGTCCTGGCCGGAGATAAGAATACCAGAAGGAGCTCTGGCTTCTTATCACTCTCAGACATCACAGCTGCCTGGAAGCCGTGAAGAGGCTGGCTCGCCAACAGACAAGACTATCCCTTTTAGTGACAGCTTTGAGGCTGGAGCTCTGGACTTTCATGGTGAAATTGGTTATATTTATTCCCCTATTATATCAGCCTATCTCTGACATGATTTTAGGGTCTCAGCTCTTGCAGGATTTACTGGGTATGTAGATAGGGATTAACAGCCTTGAAGGTCATTGGGGATAAACCCTCCCTCATGCCCAGCTTTGTTCTCTGCCTCCCATTCTCTAGTAACACTAGAAAGAAGAACATCACAACTGACCCCAATTCCACTCCAAAGATTAAAAAATTAAAACACATACTATTTTCTCTTCCCTTAAGAGTTAGTTCAGCTTCCTGGACGTGTGCACCCCAGCATGGTTGTTCACATTTTTAATCCCAGCACTCAGGAGGCAGAAGCAGGAACTGAGTTCTAGGCCAGGGCTACTTAATTAGACCGTGTCTCAAAACCCCAAAACAACAAAAATGGTAATCCAGCAGGACCTGTCAATCATCTGACCTAAAGTTTAACCCCCAGGAAATCTGATTCACATGAAGATGCATATGAAGGCCTGGCGGTGGTGGCGCACGCCTTTAATCCCAGCACTTGGGAGGCAGAGGCAGGTGGATTTCTGAGTTCGAGGCCAGCCTGGTCTACAAAGTGAGTTCCAGGACAGCCAGGCTACACAGAGAAACCCTGTCTCGAAAAACCAAAAAAAAAAAAAAAAAAAGAAGATGCATATGAAGACCAGAAAAAAGAATTATCCTCTTAAAGAGATATTTAGTCCCTGCCAAAGCAGTAACTTTTGGATGGGTCTCCACTGCTACACCTGGCAGCCTTTATGTTTTGTGTGTTTTTGAGACACGGTTTCTCTGTGTAGCCCTGACAATATTGGAACTCACAGGGATCCACCTGCCTCTCTGCCTGCCAACTTTTTGAGTTCTAAATTTGAGAAGCTTATTTTTCCCTCTGTCCTTTTCTAAAAGCCTAAGTACCTTTCCTGTTCTCCTCCACTTTCCCCGACATTCTAGGCTTCCTGCCTGGTCTCTGGCCCTCCCCACTCTCCCCCTCCACTGAGCAGCTGCTCACTGACCTCCACCGCCGAACATGCCAACCTTTTTAACCCGGACTCAAAAGCCTGGGTTACTCTTCTCCATCTTCCTCCACTCAGCAGCCACAGAGAGTTATAGCTTGCTTGCCTTGTTTTTCTTTTAAGTTCTATTAAAATGGCCATTCAGCTTCCTTTTGAGATGGTTTTATTATTATTATTGTTGTTGTTATTATTAAAGAGACTAATAACTCATGAAAGGGGACCCTGAATAACTTGATAAAACCATGACCTGGAGTCAGTTTGCTAAACAAGTTGGGCTAGGTGACTGACAGGTGGCATGTTATGGTCCCCCTGAGGGATGATTCCTATCCAGGATGGGAAGAAACAAGGTGGCCTATGGTGCAAGACTGTATCATGCTACTCAGAATGTCGCACAACTGAAAGCTTGTGTATTATGTGTGGAATATATTCTTCTATTATATAGTTTTGAACATGGGTTACTTGTTATATTACAGCTACTGAAAACTTCTGTTACAAATTTCCTGACTTAAATTGACACATGTATTACTTTACAGTTTGGTAGAATAGAAATTTGACATGCATTTCATTGGGTGAAAGTCAATGTGTGTGTTAGAAAGGCTATGTTCTCTTCTGTCAGAGCTCGGGGGAAGATTCATTTAATTTTTTTTCTAGCTTCTAGAAGAGTGGTTCTCAACCTTCCTAATGCTAGGACCCTTTAATACAGTTCCTCATATTGTGGTGACCCCCCCTCCCAACCATAAAATTATTCACTGTTACTTTTTAACTGTAATTTTGCTGTTATAAATCATAATATAAATAGCTGCCATGTAGAATATGTCATGTGTGACCCCTGTGGAGTGGAGACCTACAGGTTGAGAAAGGCTGTTCTAGAGGCTTCTCACATTGCTTGATTCATCACTGCCTGCTGTTTTAAAGTCAGCAAGAACTGGTTGGGTACCTCTCAGACCATGCCAACCATTCCGCATCTTCTGCTTCCTATCTCCACTTTCACATATATCCCTATCACAGTGGAGCTGCTCTGATAATGCTCCGGAATCTCCTGTTGTTTAAAGGGCAGCCGATAAACTGCATTACTTCCCCTTTGCTGTGCCGCAGAGCATACTCACAGACAGGAAAAAAATTAAGCTCCATTCTTCTTCTTCTTCTTTATAAATTTATTTATTTTTATTTATGTGAGTACACTGTTGCTGTCTTCACACACACCAGAAGAGGGCATCAGGTCCCGTTATAGATGGTTGTGAGCCACTATGTAGCTGCTGGGAATTGAACTCAGGACTTCTGTAAGAGCCGTCAGTGCTCTTAACCACTGAGTCATCTCTCCAGCCCAGGCTCCATTATTCTTATGCCAGCTTACAAGAAACAAAATTTACCAGAAATGAAATTTAGGGAAATTGGGTGTACATTATTTCTCTTTCTTGTTTGCTAAGGCATCCTCCCAGTTCTTACCCGCACAGTGTCTTTTTGTATCGATAACTGGAGAGAGATACTAAGTCAGAGTGGATCGTCCACTGCAGGCACTTTTCAGTGGCAAACGCCAAGCTTCTCTACAAACATTCAGAGCTGAGCAACTGAGTGGAAATTTCACAACTCTCTTTCACGCTGTAGCTGGAGGTGCTTCTGAGCTCACACAGATTTAAAATTCCTACTTCAAGACTTAAGTCCCCACCAACAAACCCTGAACAATTTAACTTTCCCAAGCTTTATATCTGTAAACATTATAGTTGACCCAAAACAACTGTTGGAGGGCTGAACTCCAGGAGGTCTCTGAAGCTGCAGCAGAGGCTGGGGTCTATTGTTTTCCCTTAGACATCTTCCCAGACTGAGCTCTCTTGGCATAGGGAACACAATCCCAGAGAGTATACATCCGGTGTTGGATATCATCATGAATCTGTATTCTAACTTCTGAAATACTGACCAGAAGAGCACACTTGAAGTCTTATAAAAGAAAATGCCCAAAGAATGTTCTTGTCATATAAATAAGCTTATTAATTAAACTCATTGATGCATAAACTTCACTAAATTATGACTAAATAGTGGTGTAAATAAACCACAAAGAATGGTTTAGATAAACTAGAGAATGACAAATATCTATTGGGTTAGCTCTAGCCCTGAAATGCCCTTTCCTCTGCTGAAAACCAAGGGACTTGAACAGCACTTGGCTTTAAATGTCGGAGTCTCAAAATGCTCTTAATGTTCATCTTCTTCTCTTCCAGCTAGACCTTGAGAAGAACTGCCACAAGATGCGGTGGGATGTGGAAGGTGGGTGATGTGAAGTTTAGAAGATAGGTGGTCATTATCTTGTTTTCCTACTACATTCTTCCCGTATTTGCATAAAAAGGTGCTCCTCATTTTCACTTCGTTAACTGTCACAGGGTTCACCTGTCAAGAGCTATCTCTTCACAGATCAGCTTGAAGAACACTGCTCAGCGCTCAGTGGATGACCGAGATTCCATTCCCTTACCTTCTGTTTGTTTTAGTTGCAGCCAAGTCCCCTTCCAAATCCCAGCCCTTCTCGAGGTAGCTAAGGAGTTGCAGGAGGGCTCAGCTCTCTGCAAAACAGGTTGAATGCATTTCCTTTACACCTGCTTAGGCTAATGACCTTCAGTGTCATGTAGAGCAAAGTTGCCTAGCCTCCACTCAATAGATTTGTTTGTTTTGAAAGAGAAAAGACTTAAGTCCAGAAGAATCATTAAATGAAAATGAGAGAGTTTGACAAAGAGGGGGAAGCAGGGAGGAAGGGGGACGGGAGGGAGGAAGGGGGGGGGAAGGAGAGAGAGAGAGAGAGAGAGAGAGAGAGAGAGAGAGAGAGAGAGAGAGAGAGAGAGAGAGAGAGAGAGAGAGAGAGAGAGAGAGAGAGAGAGAGAACTCCAGTGTTTAAGATCCATCAGGGAACAAAATTGTCTCACTTTGTTTAGCTGTAGGTGAACTGTTCTCAAGGTAACTCATGGTATGGAAATGATTTTCTTGTGGACGGAGACTTTCCTGTAAATTTAATTTGCTGTTGGTACTTTTTTTTAACTAAATTAAATTTATTTTGGTGGAAATTACTTAGACCTATGACCCAGAAAGCTTACAAGTTTGGAGATCCTTACATGAAAACTGAACCCTTGGCCCATGATCAACACAGCTTGTACCACAATGAGTTATCCCTAGGCTAATGTCAGATCAGAAACTGAAAATATTATGCCACTTTTCAATCCCCTACTATCATCCAGTAGATGAAGAATCCAACAATACTGGATTTAATGAAAAAAAAAACAAACCCCAAAAAACCAAAACCCAAACATCTTGAGGTAGAATGTAACTCTATGAATCTATGAAACAGTAGCAACTCTTCATTGTTAAGGGGGCAGGAGCTCGACGGAAAAGGGCCTTGGTAATCTAAACAAACCCTATAGGTTATTGGGAAAATAAGGACCTAACCTCTGGCATCTGGATTCTTCTGGGTATACATTACCATGGATAATATCCAGAGTCATTGGTGCTGATAGTTTTCCTATAGGAGCTCTGTTTCTTATCCTGGCAGGGTATATAAATATGAAAATCGTCTTTAGCTTGTTCTTCTTTGATATTAAATACGGTTGAGGCTCAATAAGACATTTGTAAGCCTCCGCAAGAAAGCTTTAACCTTCTTTGACCTGCCAAAGTTCTAGGTTTGAATTAAGTGGGTAATGCTCCACCTGGTTTTTAACCACGAGATCTCCTTGCCAGAATGTTTCCATTCATCCCCAGCCAACACCTATCATCCTTGGCCTGGCAGCAAACCCTCTCACCTCTCCACGCCCATGTTACAGCCTCTCCAGTCCTTTGGCTGCCCTTTGGGGTTTGCATACTTGTTTAACTGGTTCCTAGAAGCTTCCTAAAGATCTTACTTTGCGCAGATCTCACTATACCAATTAAGAGAGGGAGTTGAAACAAACACAAATGCATCTAATTTATAATGAGAATGCGTCATTTTTTCCCCTTTAAATACAAATTAATTACACATGAGTTTTCAATGAAGAGTGGGCTCGAGAAAACAACTAATTATGGCTGAGGTGAGCAAAAGACTACAGATAATGCACAAATCCTAGCTATTCTCACCAGGTAACACCCTACGGTAGGTAAAAGGTTAAGGAGAGGGTTGTCTTTGCTATCTGTGCACTGGTTAAAAAAAAAAAAAGCTTCCTAGAGTGGCCGGCACACAGTAGGTGTTCCGAGAGACTGAGAATAACTAAATCCTGTTAAATTTGTGTTACAAATAAATCGAGCCCTCCCCCACCATACGCTCAGCCTTCCCAAAGGCAGCACCATTGTTCATCTCTTTACACCCCGCCTTTTCCATTGTTTTGGGCGTTCTGATTCTTTCACATGTGCGTGTGACTTAAGGGATTCAGAAGCACACAATCGACCCTGAAATCACAGACTTAAACATTATTCAAAGCAAGTTGCATCAGGGTCCTGCTTTTAAATGAATTGCAAGCTGCTTCTAACGGGTTCAGTTTCGGAGCGGCGTTGTTTCCCGCCTTCTTGGAGTTGAGGCGAGGGATTAAACAATCAGCATTCTCTCGCCGTTCCCTCAACCTCAAAGTTTTTTCTTTTCTCCTCTTTCCTTCCCTTTGCTCTATTTCCTTTCACAGACCGTCCTTTCTCAAGGGTCTTTGCTCCGCTTCCTCCCTCTCTGCCTGCTGGTCCCTTTGATCCTTTCTTTCGAGCCCCTATTCCCAGAAGCTGCAGAAAATACCTTCTTTTTTTTCCCCCCTTTCACGTCACTTCCCTCCCCTCTCCCCCTCTTCTCCGAGGTGAGTCCCCCTCTAGAGGCCAGCGCTTTCTTAGCTTCGTGCTTTCAGACGGCGAGCGGAATTCGAAGAGAAAGAAGGGGGGGAAGAAAGGAGGAGAAAGAGAGCCAGAGCCAGGGGAAAAAAAAAAAAACAACACTCGGGCCTAGAGCGCGGAGGCCGGGGAGCAGCGTCGCCATGGCAACGGGCGCCGACAGGAAGCGAGGGACGCGCGCGAGGGCGGGCGCGGGGAGGGGGCGGGCCGGAGGAGGGGTCGGCTGCCCCGGAAGCACCTCCCCGCAGCCCCCTCCCCGCCTGCCCGCGGGCCCCCGGCCTCGGCCCCCACCCTCGCGGCGGGGCAGGAAGTGACAGGCCCGCGCGAGCCCCCGGCCTGGCGGAGCCGCGGTGCGGCCAGCACCCGGACGGCGGGAGGGGCGGGGAGCGGCGGCCGCGCCGGGCACCTCCCACCGCGCCTGGGCCCCCGCCCCTCCAGGAAGGGGAGGAGGCGGCGCGCCGCCGAGGCCGAGCGACCCCCCCCCTCTCCCGCCCCTGAGGTGGACGCCCCCCGCGAGGACTCCGGTGCGGAGCCGGGCGCGAAGGTAACCGGGCGGCCGCGGGCCGGGGAGGGGCCGCATCCCGGGGTCTCGGCGGCGCGGGGATGTTTCCTCAGTCACCTCGGCGTGTGCAACGCCCAGGTACCTCCCCCAGCCGCGCTCCTGCCTCCCGCTCTGCTGCGCTTTGCGGTGCTTCGGTGCTGCGCGTCCCGGTCTCCGTGCTTTGCGCTCGCTGTGCTCGGTGCTGTCTGTCCGTCACCTCGTTGCCTCTGACCGCTCGTCTTCTCATTCATTTCTCCCTTCCCCGACTTTGGTCCTTCCATTCCGAGCATGCTGTCTGGTTGGTTATCTCCCTGCTTCTCGCGCTCCGCCGGGCTCCCCAGTCTCCCAGTTCCTCGACTTCTGTGCCCCCTGCTTGGCTCCCTACTATTAGAATGTACATTTCCCCCGCTTACCAAGTCCGTTCGCTTCGGGCACAGCATTGTATCCAACCCCTTCTCCTGGCGTGTTTGCTTTCTCTTTGGAACTGCATTTTTATCACGGGTCTGTGAAGAACAAGAACCCCTGGGAGTCTTCCCGAGGCATCCCTCAACCCTTGCTTCTCTCTCCATTCTTACTGCAACAGAGTTTTATACTCAAGGGTATTGACTTCTTCCAACACCTGACCCAATAGGCCCAGGAGTATGTCCACCTCATTATGACTTTCTAGTCCCTTTCCACCGGTGTGCATCTTCCCCAGTTGAATCCTTACACACCCACACCCAAATGGTGGTACCGTTTAGGATGGCCTTTCACTCTTCTCTCAGTTTTAATTTTAAATTGAGTTTGCTACCTAAACGGTGTGCTTTCTTCACTTTTTATATTGAATCTGGAACTCACAACATTAATTGAAAAATGAGGATTTTTAAGACATAGATTTGTGTGCCTTCGAGGTTTTTGATGGCAGTTTCCCTGGAGGAAAGACTTTAAATTGGCCCTTCTCTGTTTCATGATCGGGGGAAATGAGGGAGTCATCGAATTGATGAACATTTTTTATATAAGCCTCTATTGCAAGTAACAGGGTCTTCCATCTCCGAGTCCAGTGAGCTAAGTCCAGTAATCTGTACAACTGTGCCGTGCTGCCTCTAATCCTTACCCACTTTTTTTCCTTCACATGCTGATATTGAGGATTCATGGGTCTGTATCTGTTAAGTGCTTTGATATTTTGGCAAAAGATGTGGGGAGAAAGGTAGACTGAAGTTGATAGAATACCCTCTCTGTACCTCTTCCATTATATCTGTGTGTGGAGTGGCATTTGTTCGTTCCTAAAATGGGTAGTGTTCTCTGGGGACAGTTATGAGATGTAGTGATTCTGGGAGAATCGGGAGAAAACTCAACTTTAATGGCCAAGGCCAAGACGTTGACTTTTGTTTATTTGTTTGGGATGCATTCCCGAGATAAATCCATTTGTCTAATGAAACTAGAGATAGCCCCTAGCAGAAATTATGGTCGGATGTTTATATTCCTAAGCCAAGTAGTGCTTAGGTGACCTAATATTTCTAGTAGTCCTGTGTATCAAAAATTAAGTATATATAGTTTAAGTTTAACGGAAGAATGAAAAATGAGTAAAATGATGTTTTCACGCTGCTTTAGAAGTGTTTGTTTGCTTCTCTTGTTTCTTTTCCTTTTTTTGAAATGTATGTACTTTTTAAAATTTACTTTTGCTAGTTTTAATGTAGCTGCCAGAGGGCAAATTCTTACACTTTAGTAAAGTTGAATCTTCTTTTAAGTTAGAATCCTACTTTTACATACTTGGGAGTATGTAACGTGTTCACTTTGTTACCTTATTTGCTAATAGGGACACTGAAGTTATATAAGAAGAAGTAACAGCCCTGAGGCTTTAATTAGTAGCTTGGAGTGCAGCCAGGCTGCTTTGGATATGTGGACAGTAGGCTAGCTCTCCTGTCCACTTTCTACCTCAGAGCTCTCCTCCATGAAATGAGGATAGGGAATGCTCACACAGAGTGACGCTGCGTTGATGACAGATGTTGTTGTTTTGTTGTTGTTGTTGTTTGCTTTTTTTTTTGTTCTGGGAAGAGACAAAAGTATCATAAAGACTTGATACACAGAAGATCCTTGTTCCCTCTATTATAAAATGGGGGCTATGATATTTACCATACAGCACAGTAAAAAATAGCAGAGGTGAAGGGCCAGTGCTGGGCCAAGGAAAGAAGGCTTCACCAGAAATGCTGTCCATTGTTAGCATGATAATGATAGATGGAGATAAAAATAACAGCAGGTTTTGAATGGGTCTATGTTGAACTGTTGAAAAGTGCTGGGGGACCTAAGGTGACTTTAGTATTGTAGGGTGTGAGGCAGCTTGTTGCAGTCTGGCCATTTTCTTTAATGGTAGCCGGGAGGGGTATGTAAAGGTTTTTTCTTTTGAAACAGTGACTCGCTTGAAAAGATGATGGAGTGAGGAAGATATGATTGCAGATTTGGGAGTTCTAAGGCCTCAGAGGAAGATTCTTACTTAGATACTTTGTGGACTTACTCTGATTTTGAATAATAATGACCTGAAATGACCTTTTCCATTCAAGGTATAACTTTAACCTTTTACTGATTCCCGTCTAGGGCTTGAGTCAGAGCGCCATTCTTGGGGACCCTGGAACGCTATCATGGAAACGGAGAGTGAGCAGAACTCTAGTTCGACCAATGGGAGTTCCAGCTCAGGGGCCAGCTCTCGGCCCCAGATAGCACAAATGTCCCTGTATGAACGGCAAGCAGTGCAGGTGAGGCTGAGCTGGGTGGCTGAGGTCTGTGAGTATTTGACTCGGTCAGGCAAAGATACCAGGAGATCGTCATCCTCAGCCTCTTCCCAGGAGATAAAGAACCTTAGCAGTTTACGAAGTGAGAGCAAGCAAACCCAGGGTGACACTTGGTCATTTCATCTTGCTTTTAGCGGTATATGCAAGGTGCCGTTGGCTCTTTAGCTTAGGGTTACTTCTCCTGACGCCCATCTGCCGTCTCAGAAAGAGTGCTGGATTACAGACATGCACCTGGCCTTTTGTTTTAAGTTGTTCTGAGACTTGAACTCAGGTCCTTGGGGTTGTGCTACAGGTGCTCTTCCCACAGAGCTCTCTTTCCTGCTTCAGTTGTCAAGTTTTCAGTTTTGGGCCTTATAAATTCTTCTGAGTAATAGAAGTATCAATGACCTTTTTAGACATTTGCTTTTGGACAAATGGCAAATTCAATACCTTAAGTATCCTGTTTGGAAATGAAACATTTTTCTTAAAAGACTTTGGTGGAATGGTTGTAATTATTAAAGAATAAGAACATAGCAAACTCCAGTTGACACTTAAGTGATCACTGCCATTTTTATAAATAGCCATTGACATACAGTAGATATTTGGAAATGTCAATTACTCGAGAGTTTTGTCTGGTAGAATTGTTCAAACTGTGTTTCTTCATCTATCTCTAAATACTTAAGGATCTATATCTCTATTTGTAAGGACAAATCGGATGCTGATGATGTTCGTCCTTTGTCTCCTATTGTCCCTCTCCTTCCTGACTCCCTTTGCAACAGTGACTCACATAAGAGTTAGGAGTGATGGCTCTGAATCTTGTATCCTGTCTTCTAGGCTCTGCAAGCACTGCAGCGGCAACCTAATGCAGCTCAGTATTTCCACCAGTTCATGCTCCAGCAGCAGCTCAGTAATGCGCAGCTGCATAGCCTGGCAGCTGTCCAGCAGGTGAGAGGTCAGCAGCCACCGGGGCAGGAGGGAGGCGTGAGGCACTGCCAGTTTAGGGTAGGGGAGCAGTTTGGGGCAAACTGTATCCCTCACCAAAACCTTCCTTTGCCACCTATACTCTTTGGAAAAAGGATGGTCCTTAGATTATGGGGTTGCAGTATGAACTGTGGGAGATACGTTAGAGGTAGAATAACTGTGTTGTAGACCTCTTCTGTCTAATATGTTAGCTACCAGCCATATATAGCTGTTGGGTACTTGAAATGTGACTAGTTCAAACTGAGGTGATACTGAGATTTTAGATGTCAGTTGACAAAAAGAAGGTAAGAAATCTCAATAATGTCTATGTCAGTTTAATGTTGCTCTGATTATATTTGGAGGCAGAGTTGGATTTCTGAGGTAAAAGTGTATACTTCAAATGAGTAAAACTCTCGCTTCTGTCCTATCTGCCATCCTTCCCCCAAGTGATATTTATTTTGTATGCATTAAATAAGTTACTGAAATTTTTATCATCCTGCTTAATACTTTTTAAGTATACATAGTAGAAAATGGCTCATTTGATGTTGTGTTAGACTAGTTTGTATTAGATTTGTTAGTGACATGTGACGTGGTTTGAAGCTAGAGTAGCCAAGTACAGGTTGCCTGTCTGCCCTGATGTTCCTGGGAAGGCTTATGTGGTCTTGTGACATATCACTGATAGTGATGTTTTTTTTTTCGTACTCCAACATACAGTCTCTCTGTTGCTACCTGAGATTTCTGTTTTGTTCATGAATTAATGCTAGAAGGCAGGAAGACACAGCCTTTTCATGGTGTCTCTCATGCTTCCCCTTGAACAGGCCACCATCGCTGCCAGTCGTCAAGCTAGCTCTCCAAACAGCAGTACTGCACAGCAGCAGACCGCCACCACCCAGGCCTCGGTGAGTGCTGTCTCCCTGAGGGCAGGACTGTCAAGGACCGGCCTTTGCAGCTGATCTAGGAGGAAGATGGTGTCATCAGTGGTCATTTATTGCTCTTAAGTAGAGATTGGCACAAAACAAACAAACAAATGGCCAGGGAACCTATTCAAACCTGTATAGGAGTCTTGGATTTTAGATAGACTTTCCCTAGCTAGTCTGTACTGGCCTCATACTTTCAGTGATCCTCCTGCCTCTGCCTCCTGAGTGCAGGTATTACAGATGTGCACTACTAGGTATGACCTATTATGCAGGAGTCTTAAAATGGGCAGTCATAAAGATGGAGAAACTCTTGGAGAAGAAGAGATAGCAAACGGAAGGTCGCTTTTCCAGAGAAAGAAAATCTGTTTCATTTTTTTCCTTTGCTTGCTCAAGTATTAAAATTGGTGATTGTGGGCTTGCTTTCTTTTTGATTGTCTATTTGCTTTGGTAATATTCCAAAGTAGCTAGGATGAAGTTTTGGATGGAAGTTACTATTTATTTCTCTTGACTTCATGAAAGTAACATCCTGTTCTTGATTGTTACTCTCAAGTTGTCAGCTGTGTATTTTCTTTGATTTGCCCTCAGTCCTCAGTCCAGTTCCTTTCTATACTGTACAGATCAATTTGGCAACCACATCAGCTGCTCAGCTTATCAGCCGATCCCAGAGTGTGAGCTCCCCCAGTGCTACCACCCTGACCCAGTCTGTCTTACTGGGGAACACCACTTCCCCACCTCTCAACCAGTCCCAGGCCCAGATGTATCTGCGGGTAAGTCATAGCCACAACCACCATTGTCCTAGGGGCATAGTTCATAATTTATCTTCTTGGCAAAGAGTGATTTTTTTCGGTGCTATCGAGGGATCCCAGGGCCTCATGCATACTAGGCAAGTGCTCAGTCCCTGGGTTTAGTGTGAAAGCTGCGTTATTTAATTCTGGTCACCATGTTTTAAGACAAGCCGATCTACTTCCCATGCCTGATGTAGGCTAGAAAAGATGCTTTTAGATAGCATTGAGATCCTCTGCTGGAAGATGTGGCATTGATACTTAATAGATCAGTGTTAGGTGTAGTCTAGTCCTTAAACATGCGACCTGGTACACAAGTTGTAGGTATCTTTCAGCTAGTCTATTTCTGTGAGGAGCTATGTGTTCTAAAATCCTCGCTGTCTGAATGTCTTTGATGTTTGACTGTTATCATTCGTAGTCTTCTGCACATTCTAGGTTTTCTTCTGGATGATTCCTCACATTTGGAGAAGGAGAGGTTCTTGGGTTGGTGTGGAAAGGCGCAGGCTCAGCTGTTTAATACCTGCTGTTTTTTGTCTTGTGGTCCTTTCCTTCCATCTCTTCTGTCTTCTCTTTTCTTTTTACTCTCCTTCCTCTCCTCACCAGCCACAGCTGGGCAACCTATTGCAGGTTAACCGGACCTTGGGCCGGAATGTGCCTCTAGCCTCCCAGCTCATCCTGATGCCTAATGGGGCAGTGGCTGCGGTCCAGCAGGAGGTGCCGCCCGCTCAGTCTCCTGGAGTTCATGCAGATGCAGACCAGGTCAGTGGCAGCACTTACTGTGGAGAAGCCCGGGAGCATGAAGGGGATGACCGCAGGCCAGGCCCCACCCACACTTGGCCCCTTTATTGATTTTTACAATTCTTACTTTGTGTCTGTTTCAGCCTCCCTTTCCTCAACTCCTATAAATTAAAAACTCCCTTAAAATATTTGAGTTGATTTGAGCTAAAGAAGGAAGTAGAATCACCTGAAATGGTCCCTGTGGATCTGGACGCCTTACAGTTCAGTTGATATTTCAGGGCATCCCTTGTCCTCTGCATTAGTTTTTATCGAGTCTCTTAATTCCCTTCTAGAAATGTCATGTGACGGTAGAGATGTCAGAGGGAATTCTGTTTAAGTTAGACCTGGCTGAGTTGCTGGTAGGATGTTTGGCTCCTTCTGCTCTTGACTTACTATAGTTCTCAACTTTCAGTCTCCTATTCCTGTTCATGTTTCCTCAGTAAAGTCTTTCTTCCCATCGCTTTTTGTGACTTTTCCCCAAAATACATATATTTTAATTTTAAACATGTATGAGATATAATCTGGGGCCTTATAATGGTTGTCTCATTCATCTAGTCTGTCAAAAACTACATAGTACATCCTGCTTGGATATGTGTTTAGAGTTTTGGAGCACTAAAGAGAGATGAGCCAAATCTTGAAAGAGCTTAAGGGGACAGCAGTGTTGTCCTAAATGCTGCTAACCCTAAGTAACCCCTGAGTTTCCAGAACTGGCTATGTTACTGTGCAGGATACTTTGAGTGGAGTCTTAAGGGATCCGCTGATTGATTTGGAGTGAGGAGAGAACTGAAAAAGAGGACGAGCCGCTCTGAAGGCACCATTCATTTAAAGGAATCAGACCCAGGGGAGGCTGGGTAGTAGGGACAGCGGGGCTTGGGTGTGGCACTTTAGTAGCGCCTCTGGTGCATATTGGGTTAATCTCCAGTTTTGTCAAAAACAAAGCAAAGAGACAGCCTAATGGTGGTAGATGTCTAATGGTGGGAGGAGACTAAAAGCCAAGGAAAGGAGGTTGGAGTTAATTTTATAGTCAGCCAGGCAGAGGTGGTACCCAGGACTCTAGAGGTAGGGGCAGGCAGGTTTCTGCGAGTTTGAAGCCAGTCTGGTCTACAGAGAGTTCCAGGAGAGCCAGGGCTACACAGAAACCCTTGAAAAATCGAGAAAACAAAACAAAAAACAAAACAAAAAACCTCAAAGTAACAACCTCCTCCCCCAATCCAACAAACTTTTTAGATAACAGAGACTATTATTGGCCATTGGATAACAGATGAACAGACTAAGAAAAATACTTCAGAAAGAATCAAGGAACATGTGCCTGCTAAAAGACTCTTGGGGTCATCTAGTTATAAAATACCTTTGCAAGCTGTTCAAGCAGTGGAAGACAAAGAGGAGGATGGTTGTATTTTCCTGTCAGTTCTTTATCCATCCAGTCATCCATCCATCCATCAATTGACAATATGAGCATAGTGGCTAGAATGTCTGTCTGTCCATCCATCCATCAGTTGACACTCAGTATGAGCATAGTGGCTAGAATGTGCACCTGGTGTCTGGGTTAGGCCCCAGCTCTGCATTTAACTGTGTAATTTAGATCACCTTGGACAAGTGATCTAAATTAGTCTTTCTACTGTGATCTCTTCATAGAGTATACCTAATGTATGACGTGTTGTGAGGACTGATTTGAGTTGATTATAAGTACTTATATCTGGACTTAATATCTAAGATTATTAACTGTTATTATTATTTGTATCACTGTGTAGTTTTGGATGCTTAGAAAAGTCATGATACCTACATTTATGGAGAATATGGACCTTTAAAATACTTTTAAGCAAACAGTTACCTAAGTGGTATACTAACTGCTTCATTACTAAGAATAAGGTGTTCTAAGAATAAAGAAGGGAACTTAGTGTGGGATGGGCTAAAAGCCAAGGAGGTGACTTTATAGAAGTTAGCCATGTGTGGATATGAGGAGATGTTGAATGCCTGGAGAACATGATTTCTAAAGATCTTAAAGAAGAGTTGGTTTGCTTGAGGAATTACAAGATGGCTTATTTTCTTGGAGGACTAGATCATTGGAAAGAACCTTACCTCACAGGGCTTTGGGGCTTTGTTTAGGACTTTAGGCCTTATATCAAGGGTAATTAGAAAGCTTTATAAAGGTATAACTATAAAAAGGCTTTAGTATGAAAGTAACAGGGAGAGCTGTATTGTAGGGAAATGAGTAATTTAGGAGAGAGATGGTGTTTGGGTGCACAGCACAGAAGATGGAGGAGCCCATGGATAGAGAAACAAGAATTACTGAAGGTGGAGGAAACTGGTTGAGATTTGGGGAACTGAAGTAGTGCCAGGGGTGAGGCCTGAAATGGCACTGTAGAGTGGTTGGTGCTCTTTATGGGATGAGCACTGAAGAAGAGGAGTTAGGTTGAAGTTTAGTTTTGGACATGTCAAATTAGAGATGTTTTTGAAACATGCATGTGATACTGAGACAGCAGCCCTGAGTGTGATCCTTGAGTTGAGAGCTAGCTTGGAGCTAAACGTGAAAGGTAGGCATGAGTGACACTCTATGGAAGTTAAGGAAATACTAAACATTGTTCTGGGGGAGCATATGGATTGACAGTGACGTGTAGTAGAGCCCCTAGAAAGGTTGGAAGTGATGACATGACTGAGGGAAGCAGGAAAGAACAACAAAGAAGAGAGGAAAGAGGTCTAGACTGTAGTAACATGAAGGAAGACAAAGGAAACAGGATCTTACAAGACTGGTGTGGGTGTGGGTATAGGGGAGGGAGCCACTCATTTCTTTTCAGTGTAAGAGAGGAAAACAAGAATGGATTTGTTAGTTTGGAGGGAGAGCTACTTTAGAGGAGTTGGAGGGGGATTGAACTTGAAGGAATATTGGGTTTGAGGCATGCGTGGAGTGTGTGAATTGGTATAGTGGATGCATAAGAATTTAGTCATGGGGTAAAGGAGGATGAGGCTGGGGAAGAGGCAGGGAGAGGGGCACAGGCAGATCACACAGCCAGGAGAGGCTGATAGAGCCAAGAATAAGAGAGTTGTTGTGACAATCTTGAAAGCAGGAGGATGAGGATCCGAGCTGAGGATTGCCCTTGGTAGGAGGAAGAGGGAATGAGAGAAGGGTCTGGTAATGCAGGAAGGGTGGAGTCTTCATTGTCTGCAGAGATGGAGGGGAGCAGAGAGGGTGGTTCTGAGTGTAGGGAGAGTGGGGATGTGGAATGGCCATTGCAGAAGAGAAGCTGGGTAGCAGTCTGGCTCTCCCTACTGAAGAGAGCTCCAGGCACCTCTGCAAGGCTGGCCCTCTCTCTCCCACGTTCTGGATTCAAGCCCTGCTTCACCTGACTGTACTGTTCTGGTTTTCTAAGTGGTCTTCCTGACTTTAGTCATGACTGCTTGTACTCTTCTTCCATGTTTCTATCAAGATAACTTTAACACAAACAAATAAAAACCCAGGGATAGCTCAGGTAAAGTTCTCCTGAAAGCTTGACCTGAGTTCCATATTCACAGCCCACATTAAGAAACAAAGTAAAGCACCACCCAGTCGTGGCTGTGCTCGCTTGTGATTCCAATCATGGTGAGATGGAAGCAGATGGGTCCTTGGCTCCCTGGCCAGTCGGCCTAGTCCATCCAGTGTGTAAGTTTCAGGTCAATGAGAAACCTTGTCTCAGAAAGGTGGTGCCTGAGGATGCACAGTGGTACCCTTTGATCTACATACGCATATGTACACATATGTACCTGTACTCTAACACACATGAGCACTCATGTACACACAAAGAAAACAGGAAAGGTATTTTGTTACTGACTTTTAAAAATCTTGTACCTCTAGTACAATTGGTTCTAGTGATGCAGTTTATTACTGTCTTACTATTGTTCCTCTCAGGGCTCACTGTTTTAAAAAACTCAGTTTTAAACAAAAGTTATTTATTTTTATATATGTGTGTGCCTGCATGAGTTTATGTGCAGCGCATGCATATAGGACCAGGAGGTGTAGGCTTGGGGAACTGAACGTGGGTGCTCTACAAGATCAATAAGTGCCCTTGGCCCTGAGCTGCTTCCTAGCCTCAGTTATTTCTTACTAGAAGTAGCAAGCAGACTGGGGTGGAGCTCAGTGGTAAAGTGCTGGCCTTGTATGTAAAAGAGGCCCTGGTTGAATCCCCAGTGCTGCAAACCAGAAACAATGTAAGAAACGTTTTCTCATTTGTCTGTCTTTATCTGGTGGTATTGAGTATATGTGCTGATTTCTAGGGTCATCCTTCCCTTGGTCCCCTTTAATATAGCTTTATTATTTCTTTACGTATTTCTAAAATTTACTTTGAAAATTAATTTTAACGGGAAATCCAAATGTGTACATGAGATTTAATCTGTCTTTTTACCATTGAGTTTCAATAATTACCAATAGGTGACCATTCCATATTGGCTCTTGCCCTCTGACCGTGGATTAATTTGAAGCAGATTCTAGATACCATGTGTTTATATTCATACATGCATATAATATATAACATGATATATAACAGTGTATAAACAGTGGTATGTAACATAAATTTTGTTATGTATTTTGAAATGATATGTTTTATTTGTGTTTAAGTTTATAGGAAACTTAGCTATATATAATCTTTGAGAATACAGTTTTATTTGTGTTTTGAGACAGAATCTTGCTGTTGGTCAGCCTGGCCTTGAATAATGAATGGTCTTGTTTTCCTCTTGCCCTCAGCCTCAGTAACATGGACAGCAGCAGCGTGGCTCTGCTCCTGACCTGAGAATGCTTTCTTCACAGTATATTGTCACGATACTTTTGTTTTCTAGTCATTATTTATAATTTTAACTTTGTGTAATATTCTGTTGTCTGAATATAGTCCCCTTTTGTGGCTATTGGTTTGGTTGTTACTTTGTGTAGTCCATCCGCCCTGTGCAGTGTCTCTTGTGCAGTTCTAGTGTGGATGTGTGGGTGCGTAAATGTGTGGATAGTCATAATTAGGGTATGGTGACAACAGTCATTATTAGGATATGGTGACAGTTTCTCCCTCACAATATTTTTAAGAAATGGGCTCAGCTATAGATTTTATCATATTTGTTCTGATTATTATTAAGATTAATTGTGATAGTATTCTGATTAATAGAATCAACCAAGTAGCTATTTTTCTCTCCCTTTGTGTTGATGACCAGCACTGTTATATTCTGGAACTGTTAATAATAAACAAGACAGATTAAATTTGCTGTTTGTAAGTTACAATTCAGACTGTTTATTTTAGCACTCCAGGTCCTTAGTGACCTAGCAGAGTGCCTTTCTATCTGCCTAGCCCCAGCTACCTTTCTTGTTATTTTTCTGTTCCCTGTAACTCAACACAATGAAATGTTTATATTAAAACATTGCATTATGTTTTGGTTCTGTGGCTTCGGTATGCCTTTAGGTCTTTCCCTTCCCTGTGCACCCTCTGAGTCTCAGGACAGACATCATCTATTTTAGAAGATGTTGACCTCCCAGTCAGAGTTGATTTTATGTTCTCCTGAAAGTTGGTTTATATTCATGTGTATTTTGTTGGGTTATGCTTGCTGATTTTCTACTCTAACAAACCATGTAGCAGGAGCATTTAACTCTTGCATTTACACTATCCAAGTCTGTACCTGAAGTGCAGTAGGTATTCAATAGATATTTGAGTGAATATGAGATCAGAGAAAGTCAGAAATATATTTTGAAGGAATTTTGTTGAAATTTGAT
Organism: Tokudaia tokunoshimensis; assembly: GCA_036184795.1. Lineage (NCBI taxonomy): Eukaryota > Metazoa > Chordata > Mammalia > Rodentia > Muridae > Tokudaia > Tokudaia tokunoshimensis. The sequence goes on along the minus strand of BTHU01000002.1, from coordinate 143,284,904 downwards.
GATAGACTTGATAGTATATGACAGTGTGTTTACAAAGATAGCTCTTTGAGAGACTGAAAGGTCCTAATTGGTGTAGAAGTCAGGGCTCAGTCAGGTGGGCCGTGGACTGTTACAGTGTAAGTTTTCTGCTTATGAGTCACTCACAGGAATGTACACACACACACACACACACACACACACACACACACATGTATATATTATATCTTTCAGGTGCAGAACTTGGCAGTGAGGAACCAACAGGCCTCCGCTCAAGGACCACAAATGCCAGGCTCCACTCAGAAGGCCATCCCTCCTGGAGCTTCTCCTGTTTCTGGCCTCTCCCAGGCTTCTAGCCAGGCCCTAGCCGTGGCACAGGCTTCTTCTGGGGCCTCAGGCCAGTCACTCAACCTTAGTCAAGCTGGTGGAGGCAGTGGGAATAGCCTCCCAGGCTCCATGGGTCCTGGTGGAAGTGGCCAGGCACCTGGGGCTTTGGGTCAGTTGCCTTCTTCAGGATTGGCTGGTGGAAGCTGTTCCCGGAAGGGCACAGGAGTAGTGCAGCCCTTACCTGCAGCTCAAACAGTGACTGTGAGCCAGGGGAGCCAAACAGAGGCAGAAAGTGCAGCGGCCAAGAAGGCAGAAGCAGATGGGAGTGGCCAGCAAAGTGTGGGCATGAACCTGACTCGGACAGCCACACCTGCCCCCAGCCAGACGCTTATTAGCTCAGGTAAGGTGTCACCTCTCATGATGTCATTAATTTCTCAGAAGTAATTGGAAATATTTAGAGCACCCCCCCACACACACACACAAAACACTTAAAAAAAACTCTAGGATATGAAATGGCAGAAGAAAAGAGAATCTTGTCAGTCTTGAACATGCTAGCTCAGAGACAGGATAGTGAATGGATGAAGATCTTAGTTTCATCCAACCAGCAAACTACTTATAAAGTACTTTGTGTAGGTTCTTTTTTTCAGTTTATTTATTTCACTCAATGACAGAATTGACAAATATGCGAGAGATACATCTTTGAAAGGCAGATTTCCTGGTCTTGTATTAATTATGGTATTGAGTAAAGGATGAATTCGCTCCTCTTTTCAGTAGGTAGTTCAAATAGCTATAGTGTAAATACCTAAGAACACATAAGACCAGCAAGTGGAGCTGTGGCTTAGTGTGTGGTTGACTTGTGGTTGTTTGTATCAATGATAAGGACAAACTCGAATTAATAATAACATCCTTAGTTTGTATTTGCTTTGAGACTGGGTCAAATAAAGCCAATGTCTATACTTGGTAATGTTGGATTTTTGTTTGTTTCCATCATGCTAATTAATTATTGATATAAATGAGTAATTTCATCACAAAAGTTACCAATATTAGATACTTACATACCTTAGCTTTCTGTTCCCACAGTGCTTTTGGAGCGCATGCTTTGTGTGTTCTTTGGACAGTCTGGTAACATGCAGGGCAGAGACTGTCAAGTCCAGTTTGCAGCAGAGGAGACAGTGGTCAGACTTTTAGGTGGTGACTTAATGTGATGGCCTTTAAGAATGGAGGCATTCATAGAGGGTGGTGATGCCTTTAACTCTGGGTCTTTATTCTGTTGGTGAATATTAAATACAGCTTATGTATTAAGCACCAGGATGAGTTCTAAAGATGTCAAAGTGAATAAACATGCATTCAACCTTGAGATAATGAAGGAGGGAGTCAACTTTGCTCAGTACCAAGTAGAAGGGTAGAGTGGTTATAGCAAAATAAAGAACAGAAGAGACTGGAGATTATTGCTGATTTAAGGGGCTACCCTCCATTCATCTCTTCCTTTCTTCCTTCCTTTTCTTTCTTTTCCTTCCTTCCTTTCTTCCTATCCCTCTCCTCCCTTCTCCCCCCCCCCCTTGTGCTGCTACTTGGGGTTGAATCTAGGCCTTGAACATGCTGAGCCAAGTTTCTATTGCAGAGCTACACCTAGTCCTGTCTTTCTTTTTAACTTGTATTTTGAGAAACGTTCACTAAGTTGCTTAGGCAGACCTTGACTTGCCTGAGGACTCCTGAGAACTTGAGCTTCCAGGCTATGCCCTTCGTTTTTGCCTTGAGATCTGAGGTGGTCAGTAATGCCTGACTGGGGGGAGTGTGAATGAAGTGATGTTCACTCTCCATAGCTACTTGTAGGCGAGATCTCCGTTCATCGAGTCTCACCTCAGGAGTATCTTACAAAGATGATTTTGTTTGAATTTAGAGGATTGTCACTGTGTGCTCCTATTCTCCTTTGCCCCGTTCTGGCTTGTTCCACACATAGCCACGTACACGCAGATCCAGCCCCATTCGCTGATTCAGCAGCAGCAACAGATCCACCTCCAGCAGAAGCAAGTGGTGATCCAGCAGCAGATCGCCATCCACCACCAGCAACAGTTCCAACACCGCCAGTCCCAGCTTCTCCACACAGCTACACACCTCCAGTTGGCCCAGCAGCAGCAGCAGCAGCAGCAGCAGCAGCAGCAGCAAGCAACAACCCTCACTGCCCCTCAGCCACCCCAGGTCCCACCTACTCAGCAGGTGCCACCTTCCCAATCGCAACAGCAAGCCCAGACTCTGGTGGTCCAGCCCATGCTTCAGTCTTCACCCCTGTCTCTTCCACCTGAACCAACCCCCAAACCACCCATTCCCATTCAGTCCAAGCCTCCTGTAGCTCCTATCAAACCTCCTCAACTAGGAGCTGCTAAGATGTCAGCTGCACAGCAGCCACCACCACATATCCCTGTGCAAGTAGTCGGTACCCGGCAGCCAGGTACAGCCCAGGCACAGGCTTTGGGGCTAGCACAGCTGGCAGCTGCTGTACCTACTTCCCGTGGAATACCAGGGGCAGTCCAGCCTGGCCAGGCCCATCTGGCCTCCTCACCACCTTCATCGCAGGCTCCCCCTGGTGCCCTTCAAGAATGTCCTCCTGCATTGGCTGCTGGGATGACCCTTGCTCCCGTGCAGGGAACAGCACATGTGGTAAAGGGTGGGCCTACAGCTTCCTCTCCGGTTGTGGCCCAGGTCCCTGCTGCTTTCTACATGCAGTCGGTGCACCTGCCGGTGAGTGATGCTTGGTCATTTTGAAGGTATTACTACCCATCCACATCCTAGTGGGTGTGGCACTGAGAGAAATAGAACTTAATTTAATAGGAAGATGAAGACTTGGGAAGGTGAATGATGGTGTGCATGCATGTGCTCTCTTAAAGTGAGATGTTTATATGTGCTCTTTACATACATATGTATAAAATGTTTATACTTCAAATTCCTAAGTTTGTTCCTATCTTAGGGTGTTTATATATATATGCTAATTCCATCAAGAGCTCCTTAACCAGATCTGTCTTTGTAAAGCCAGTTTTTAGTTGGTCTACAATGAGTCTTTCAGACCCTAGCCAGGACTTAGTGATGTCTTTCTTGTCCTAATGCAGAAGTTACACAAATTGGGGTCACCAAGAAGTTTAGTGTATCAAAGTAAACAAATTTGGGCATCTGGAACTGAGAATGTTCTCAGGACTATGCAGTTAAAAAGTTTTCCTTTCACACCTAAATCTTAGCTGCTTATGCCCCTTCTAGGGTAAAACCCAGACCTTGGCTGTGAAACGCAAAGCTGAGTCTGAGGAGGAGAGAGACGACCTCTCCGCATTGGCCTCTGTGCTTCCTACCAAGGCATCACCAGCAGCAGAGAGCCCAAAGGTAATGGAGGAGAAGAACAGTCTTGGAGGTGAGTAGCCAACTTGTAGACTCTTACTGGCGCAAAACAAAAGAACAAAGAAGTGTTTGCAGACAGTCAATCTGACTTAGTAGAAAGTGGGCTAGAGCTTGGTGAGCAATAAGTAGACACAGACACACGCGCTTCACGTGGTGAATGATCAGAGATGAGTGTGTTGTGGAGGATCAGGCTTGGTAATGGGCAGGTCAGTTGTGTCTTCTACACACTCCTTAATGTGTGTTTGTTTTTCAGAGAAAGCTGAACCAGCGGCCAGTTTGAGTGCGAATCCTCCAAACAGTGATCTGGTAGCCTTGGCCCCTACCCCGTCAGCACCACCTCCTACTCTGGCCTTGGTGTCCAGACAGATGGGTGACTCAAAACCCCCACAGGCCATTGTGAAGCCCCAGATTCTCACGCACATCATTGAAGGCTTTGTTATCCAGGAAGGAGCAGAGCCTTTCCCGGTGAGGACAGGGCCTGCCTGAAAGTGGGACTGGGAAGGGAGAGGTGATCTCTTTTTTTTTTTTTCCTCACATTCCTCTAAAAGAAGATAGTGCACAACTATTTCATCATTAGAGAATGGTTCATTAGGCTGCTTACTTAGAAGGCGAAGGACACAAAGGGAGTTTGTGGGCCAGAAAGTGAAAATACTAAGAACAGAAGAAAAGGTGACTTTTAAACTATAGTGTTTGGTTGAGTACATTAGGTTGCTTTGTAAGGAAGGAAACCAGGAACAAAACCCAGTGATCTTGACTCTTGCATTCATCTCAGCTTTGTGGAGGAAAGGTTATGATATGAGGGAGTAAGTGTAGGAACCCAATTTGCCATCTTGAAATGTCCTGGGCCTGGAAGGGCCTGGAGAGATGCCTCAGCAGTTAAATGAATATATTGTTCTTTCAGAGGACCTGAGTTGCAGTCCCAGCACCTATGTTGTCAACAGTTATACCAACTTCACCACATGAGTATCTGACTCTGGTTATGTACCTGCACACCTGCCTGGCGAGGCACGACACACACTTGTAATTTGAACCCTTAGGTTGCAGAAGAGCAGACAGATCTCTAAACTCAAGGCCAGCCTGGTCTACATAGCAACTTCCAGGATAGCTAGGGCCATATAATTAGGCTTTGCCTCAACTCCCTACCCACACCTCCCTCTCAAAAAAAGAGTCTTAAGAAAATAAAGAATGAGATTCCCTCAGAGACAGATTTGGCCATCAATTCAGAGCTCATCCAAGCAGAGACAAGGGCTATAAGGCTGTAGAGGGCAGGAAGGAATTGGACTGCCTTAACTGCTTTTTTTTCTGGGACAGGTGGGATGTTCTCAGTTCCTGAAAGAAACTGAGAAGCCACTGCAGACTGGCCTTCCGACAGGGCTGAATGAGAGTCAGTCAAGTGGCCCTTTGGGGGGAGACAGTCCCTCTGTAGGTAAGTATTGGATATTCATGGAGATGCTTGAGGAATGGGGTGATTGAGCCCAGGGTGTAGTACATATTATGCAACAGTTCTACAAATGAACAACATCCCTACATTTCATTCTTTAGAGACGAGGTCTCACCACGTAGTCCAAACTGAGCTTTAACTTCAGACCCTCCTAAGTCTGGGGATTATACGCATGGGCCACCACAACCACTACCCACACATCTGCACCTACCCAGTCAGTCCTTGTTTACTTAAAGGAGGTATGATCTGTCTATGCACAGATGTGTTCTGCTGAGTATGTGGAACCATACAAAAGAACTATAAGGGAACTTTACCAAGTTAAAGGTTTGGGTTGGCTTATATTATACCGTTTAAGGATATATTCCCCTTCCTGCCTCCATTTCCTGTGTGCTGGGCTTATAGGCCTGTACTCATATACCAGTCCATATATTTCTCGAGAATCAAGCCTTTAGGGTGTTTGGTGTTAGGGATTTTCAGTTAGACTATGTAGGTCTTTGCAGAAAACCCTGGGGAAAATTAGTACTGAGCTCTGGGCCTAATAATAACTGAGGGGCAGCAGAAACCTGTGGTGAGTCAAGAACGCCTTTGTTTTTCAGAGTTAGAGAAGAAGGCAAATCTCCTCAAGTGTGAGTACTGTGGGAAGTACGCCCCAGCAGAGCAGTTTCGAGGCTCTAAGAGGTTCTGCTCCATGACATGTGCAAAGAGGTACTGTGGCCACCAGCCGCATCCCACGGGATGCTGTCCCTTCTTACAGCTGATACTTTATCCCTCTTTGCTTTTCATTCTGTTCCTCCAGTTAGTATGTCATTTCCACAGCACTGTGCCAGCAGCCTTGTATGTCCCTCATCTGTAGGTACAATGTGAGCTGTAGCCACCAGTTCCGCTTGAAGAGGAAAAAAATGAAAGAGTTTCAGGAAGCCAGCTATGCACGTGTTCGGAGGCGTGGACCCCGCCGCAGCTCCTCTGACATCGCGCGTGCTAAGATCCAGGGCAAGCGCCATCGGGTGAGCTGTGCTGCAGAGCAGCTAGCGTGTAAAATGCCCCCTGCCCCCGGAGTTCCCTTCCTTAGGTGAAAGCCCTGGATACAGAACTCTAGTTTGACACTGACTTTATTGGTCCATAGTGTATGAGACTCTGTCCTGTCTCCTTTTATCTGACTACAAGTTTGTGCATCCATGAGTCCTTTACTACACTCGAAATAATTCAGGGAGCACAGCGAGTTCACACTTGAGTGGTGCTCTAGAGTAGCAGTTGTGCATCTGCAAGTGAGGTTCAGCTTTAGTTCACCTGTTGAGTTAGTCTGCTCTAGTTGAGAAGAGAAGGAACTTACGGTGCTGTTTTCACTGGCCTCAGTGTTTGCTATCTCCTCTCAAGGGTCAAGAGGACTCTAGCCGGGGCTCAGATAATTCCAGCTATGATGAAGCACTCTCCCCAACATCTCCTGGGCCACTGTCAGTAAGAGCTGGGCACGGAGAACGTGATCTAGGAAACACCATTACAACCCCATCCACACCAGAGTTACAAGGCATCAATCCCGTGTTCTTGTCCAGTAATCCTAGCCAATGGAGCGTCGAGGAGGTCTACGAGTTTATTGCTTCTCTGCAAGGTACTGGGGGAGATGGGTGGCCCTTCATCAGAACAGGTCCACATTTTCCCAACGTCGGTCATCCCACCAGCCTGACTTACAAGCTGGTGGCTGTGTCTGGCAGTTTCTCAGTCCTATAGTGTGGCTGACACCATTGATCAGTGTCCACAGTTCTTTGGTTTTGACTTTGAATTAACCATATTTCTCTCTTGGAGTTTTTGGATAATGTCTCTGATGTAACTGAGCACACATGACTTCCAGAGGATTCCATTAGGAACGACCTTTGTTGACTTTCTTCAAGGCAGGACTGCCCCCATTAAACACCATTGCTCTTTGTCCCTCTGAGAACATGTTGGAAAAGCTGTTAAATCTTTTTGTCAGTGTTAAAGAAACTGAGTGTAGTTTTCTTTATGTCTGGAGTTTTGAGGTTATTTCTTTGATGAACTTGTTACTTGCTTGGTGCCGTATGGACTAGCCGGCAGCTCTGATTTCACTTGCTTTCAGAGTTTGCCTCAGACCTTTCTACTACTGAACTGAGGACAGCATATTAGACTAGCCATCACTAGGCTTGTTTTAGTTTCTTTCCGTCTTCTTTTTCATCCAGATGTCTCATCCCACCTTTTCCTCTTAGGCTGCCAAGAGATTGCAGAAGAGTTTCGTTCCCAGGAGATTGATGGGCAGGCCCTTTTATTACTTAAAGAAGAACACCTTATGAGTGCCATGAACATCAAATTAGGTCCTGCTCTCAAGATCTGTGCCAAGATCAATGTCCTCAAGGAGACCTAAGTGACCCTCTGCACAACTCGGACTAAGGCAGATGCCGACTGTTCAGGTTATAACCTGGGAAGAGCTGTTCCTCTGTGTGACCTGTGGGGTTTGGAGGCAGAACTGCAAGGATTGGTTGCTGGTGCTACATGGTGGCAGCTTTGACACTTTCTCTGGGTTTCACTTAAACAAAAACCGTCTCACTATTGACACCTACCCTAATCCAGTTTTTAAGCAGGCTGAGACTAGGACTGCTCAGCCTTATCCTGGAGTGGAGTGACTAGCCAGGGTCTCACTTCTCCAAGGAGGAATTGTCTTGTATGTTAAGGCAAGGAAATGGGTGAAATGTGGGCTTGCCTCCCCAATGGGAGAGGCCAGCTTTCCTAGCTTATGACAGGAGTAGCAAACCTGGTACTCTCATTGTGGCTATAGCTCAGTTTTCTGTTATCGTTTTCTCCCTTAATACTGAACATTTCTTCTGCATCCATGGCAGGATTACCAGCCATTGTACCACTTGGTTGGTATCTGATTTGCTGCAGGGACGAAGTGTTTGACTGGCACGCGTGGCTGTTGTCATTCTTTCTGCACCCCCACTCCCTACTGTTACCATCTTCAACCCTTTCTTTTCCATTCCAACTCTGCTCTGTCCTATAGCTTTACAAAACAGGAGTGTGGGGCTGAGGTCAGGATTGTACCTTGGGCACTATTCCTTATACAAAATATTAAATATTTTTTTTCCTCAGTAAAAGGATGAAAATTGGTTTCCATTGTCTTACTTCATTCCGCTGTTTTCTCCTTAGCACAAATGACAAAGCCAGCATGTTTTTTAATTATTGTATTTTTGTACAAAAGTGGTATATTATTTTTCATTTAAAACACGGGTTAGGATGCAAACAACAAATGAGAAGCATTTTTAAAAAATAACATTTTTCCTGTATAGAAAGAAAACAATATTTTCCACTGCCACTGCAAGGGTATTGAAAAGTGGGAATGACATCATTTATTTTCTCTAAAGGTAACAAATGGCCCTGCCTTTTCCACATCTCCTGTGTTCAGATGAACTGTGTTGTTACTTAGTGGCCTAGGAGTTCACTATGATAGAAAGATCAGCCTGCAATTCTGGGCAGATGGCCTAAACAGAAAGAGAGGACCATAAACCTTTTCCCATAGATAAGTGGGTCAGACACCTCCCTGAGCCAGCAGGAGGGACAGGTGCAGCCGTGTCCCTACCCATAGCAGAGACCTGCAGAGCCTCCATGGCCACTTCTACTACTTCCATTCCCTTTCTTTAAGATTGGGAAAGTATAAGAAACCCAACTACGACCCGTGAGAAAAGTGCAACTCGGGTTTATAAGTACTAGTAGAGGGAGATGAGGCTGGCCAGGGAGACTAACACAAGGTGACACACAGGGTCTGTTTACTTTAGAAAAGAACTACTTGATTAGGCATTTGGGTTACCTATGGATTTATAACCATAGCCAGGGGCCCAATTCAAACTATCAAGTCACTCAAAGACCTATAAACAACGTGATGGTGCCTTAGAATTCTGTAATTGGGAAATTTCACATTTTTTCCTTGTCCTAATCCCATACAAGGGACAGTTGGGTGACTGATTCCACACTCAAAGCAAATGGGAGTATTTGGGTTACAGCCAGGCAAGCACTGCAGAACAACTCCGAGTTACACCTCAGATCCTCATGAGACTATTGCAGGGGCAGGACAACGTGAGGGCGACCAAAGATACAAGTAATTTTTGCCTTTTTAATTAGAGAATCCAGTGTCTCAACTTATGAAAATGTTTACAGCCAGGGCTCATGGCTTTCTGCCTACTTAGCTGTCCTTGCTCTTCCTGGGGTGCAGAGTCTGCCTCACAGGCCGTATGTCTATCTCTCTGCCTTCCACTGTACAAGCAGAGGAAAAACGATAGGAAGGAGCAAAAGGAGACAGGTTAGGGTCAAATCAAAAGCCAAATGGAAAGCAAGAATATTAACGGCAAGGTGAGATGCGAGAGAGCTTGAAGTCTGGCTGAGTCTGCTTTGGTTTGGGGACTGAAGAGGTGGCTAGACATTAAAAGTGCAATCACATTGGTAGCAAATGATCATCCCTTTCTTCCGACTCTTCTCCCAGCTGGTCATCCCCGACTCCACGATACGCCGCAGGCACGTTGCGGGGTTTGGAGCGGCACACAAAGTCACAACCATCCTGGAGGGAAAAAGCAAAGGAAAGATAATCTTATCTATTTTAGAGTGAAACAGATGATATGGTTTCAAACTGACTTTTTTTCCCCAGAGAACAACCAAAATCCAAGGCTTAGCCCAAATTAACTTTGCTACTTACAGCTACTAGGTTGCCAAGATCCTGCCAGAAGGCCAGATGAGGAAACTGCTCCATTCCCTTGGCCCCCACGACCAGTCGCTGGTATAAGAAACCCCCAATGATATAGACAGCAACCAACGATGCAAATCTAGACAGGATGACACACACTTAAAACTTATTTTAACCCTGAAGTGGCACTACATACCTCTAATAGCACTGAGAAGCCAAGGCTAGACTGTATATTCAATTTTGGCTGTTTCCTTAGCTAAACTGAAAAACTGCCTAGGAGTGCTGTGTCAAGCACCCAGAAGAGGGGCAGGTACTTAGCATGTGATTCAAGTAGCCATGGATCACTATTAAACAGGATTCTTCATACAATCTCTACTGATGTAACACAGTACTGAGACGTGCTCAGCGGTGCTGAGAGAAGCTCAACCAAACGCCTTTAGTTCCAGTACTTGGGAGGCAGAGGCTAGCCAAGTCTACACAGCCAGGCCAGCCAGAGTTACACAGGGAGACACTGTCCACATAAACCAATCTCCAAATGCAAAGCATTTATTGGGACTAAACCATTCATTTTTAAGAAGCCAGGTCTGATCAGGTACATCTTTAATACCAGCTCAAGGAAGACAGAGATTCTGAGTTTGAGGCCAGCTACAGCTACAAAGTAAGACTGTCTTCAAAAATGTATTTTATTTTTTACTATTGTCAGGAACTGAACATAGGACCTCGTGCATACCGATTAAGCACTCTGCCACCAAGCTATACTCCCCAGCTTAATTTCTTTGAACATATACAGTCTATCAGTGAGTCATCTCTAATTTAGTCTATGTCAACACATGCAGCTACTGAGAGGGTGCAAAGTACTCACATGACGAGTAAGATGGAACCCACACTGAGGTGTGAGACCTCTGGTGAACAGGCCAGGCTGCTATCCATCTCAAAGAGGTAGAAACAATCATGGACTTTGCCTCGCTCCTCAGACACTGGGTTAAAATTATCCTGACAGTGAGAGGACCAAACAGTAATTATGTACGCCTTTCAACTTGCATCCGACGAACAAGACTGCCCCCAATAAATACATAAACCCCAAACATTTGCTGCTCCTCTCCTAGTTTCAGGATGTCCCAGGACACCTTACCGCTAGTGTGTGCCGACTGCAGGAGATCATCACCACTGCACGACGCTGCTCTCTGCCACAGTGGCTGTCATATTCGTCACCACCTTTATATATGAGCATGATCCAATTACCTGAGGATGGACAGAGCAATGGCACTGTGGAGGGGAGCGGAGCGGAGGCGGCAACCAACGGAGTAAGCTACCCAACTGTCTAGTTAATGAGAACTGATCCGCCCTGGCTGTCTGAATACTAAACTAAAATCTTCCTTTCTTAAGAGACAAGTTTCGCTATGTAGCTCTGGCTGGCCTCCAACTTGTGATCTTCCTGCCTCTGCCTCCCAAGTTTTGAGGTCAAAGGCATGAGCCTCCTTTACCTGGCCTTAGAACTTGTTTCTTGAGAAAACTTTTGTCCCCTTGTTTTAAGAGAGCAATAACCAGATATGTAAGATTAAACGTTTTTTTTTTATATTAAAGGTAGGCAACAGACTATAAAGACAGTTTCTTTCCAAGCTTTTAACACTGATATATATTTTCTCAACACAATGTAAAAGTAGAGAAGATTCCACAAAATTGCCAGGCAGCAGGGAGATGTCCAAGTATTTATTTACTATGTTTAACATTCTTTGTAAAATATTGTTTGACTGGCAACCAAGTAAGGATTCTTTCAACTTTGCATATGAGAAAACAAGATTTTAAAATTAGTAAGCTGATGTCTTAAAACCATCTGTGGTGGTCTGAATAAGAATGGCCCCCACAGGCTCATATATCTGACTGGTTAAATCACTAGGATTGTAAAGATTAGGAGGTGTGGCCTTTTGGAGGAAGCATGTCACTGGGGGTGGGCTTTGAGGTTTCGAAAATCCATTCTAGGCCCAGAGTCTTTCCCCCTCTTTTTACCTAGATCAGAATGTAGAACTCTCAGCTACTTCTCCAGCACCATGTGTACCTATGTACTGCCATGCTCCCCCTGTGGTGATAGTGGACTAACCTCTGAAAATGTAAGCCTCCAATTAAATGCTTTCTTAAACAGTTCCCTTGGTCATGGTGTCTGTTTATAGCAAGAGAACAGTGAGTGAAACACGATTGCACTAGGAGAGTGAGTTGGGTCAGGAATTTGTTTTATTCTTTACATAGTATCTACACTGGGTAATTTATCTGTTATGGGAAGAAATCAGACCACAGGTGCTCTCCTCCAGCATATACTTCTATGACATTTGAAAAATACAGTTGTTAATACAAGTAGGCGGAGGATTTTTTCCCCTTAAATAGACTTACTGGTTTGCACAAAAAAAAGTTTTATCTTAAAATTCAATATTGGTTAATTTGATGAGAAATGGCAGTGGCTGGTATGGAACTGATTATGTATTTGGGTGACTGGAAGGGTCTCCAGGCTACATAAAATTCTGGCTAGATTCAGATTCGCTTTCATTCTCATTCATATTTGCTTTTTCCATCCCTTTTTCTGTCTTCCTTTTTCTGTGGTATTAAGGATCAAAAGTGAATGTGGGCAAATGCTCTACCTTGAACTGTATCCCCAATCTTATATTCTCTTTATGAAAGTTCTGCACTGTCTTCAAACACAGAGGTGCCCTGAGCAGCTCTGGAACTGGGCACTGTGAGTTACAGTCTAGGCCAATTCTATCGAACGTGACATGCCCGAGAAGCTGGAGAAGGCCAACACATACAGGATTATTGGAGGACTGACTTGGGATCAGTCAGCAGGGAATATCTTACTTCCATTGAAGATGTGAGTCTCGTTGATTCTCCCAACCACCGTCTCCTTCTCATTACTTTTGTTGATCTGGACTAGGCCTGCCCCAGAGGAGTGGTTGCCAGCTTCCCGGCATACTCTGAATATGTAGCTGTATGTGTCTGAGCCCTGGCCCACAGTACTCTCAAAACTATACAAGAAAAGTAAGAAGAAAAAGAACAGCATTACTAGTTATCATGATCAGGAAAAAACAGACTCCCCCCTCCCATCAAAGGCATAAACGTGTTACAATTACAAGTTATTTGAGGCCCCAAAGACTGTCCTACTAGTTGATAATAAGTTCAAATATACCATCCGAGAGAGCTATGCATTCCAGAATACCCATTCCTAACTATTTAAGTGTTGGCTGTTTCCCCCCAGCAAGGGTCTGTCTGTTTTCATGGGACAGTCCTAGGTTTAAGGATCATCTTCATGTTTATCAGAAGATTCCCTGACACAGATGAAGACATACTTAGAGATGTATATGTTTAAATGCGTCTGTTTGGTGTTTCTAAAAAGTCTTACATGAAGCTATCAACTAATGTTCCGATTTCTACAAGCTGGTGTTTTAGACCCAGTCTTTAGAAACTGATACTTTTCTGTGAGAGAGAAGAAAAACATACATAGTAACATGGCTGTGAACTTGTCATTAAAGAGGGGAATGTATTATAACCAAATAAAACTAATAATTGCTAATGTCCACATTAGAAGCCGTATCATTCATGCAACCCTTCCACATTAAAGAGAAAAGACCCGTAGGAGATAGTTTCTTCCCTCTCAGGTTCTTCTCCTCTACCTTTTGTCAAACAGTGGCCGTAACCTCTCCAGGAGAGCCACCTCATTCTTTGACTCCTTATCCTTCTCTCCTACCAGGTCGCAAGTCTTTTCTTCTATCTGCCAGGATTCTCTCACAGCCACCACCAGGAGTAGCAACAGCAGCAGTTCAGTCCTCCAGCAGCCAGAGAAGGGAAACATCCTTTTGGAAGAGTGTGTTGAGACCGGGAGAGAAAGAAAATAGATCAGTCACACAACTGCAAAAAGGAATGGCATTCTGATTCTGCAAAATGCATGACTCTGCTTCAAAACAAACAGGGGGGGGGGCGGTGCTCAATGTAGTGTCGAATGCCTTTAATCTCCACACTCGAGGCAGATGCAGATGGACCTCTGTGAGTTTGAGGCCAGCAAGAGACACTTGGTGAGACATCCTGTCTCAAAAACCTCTAAAAACAAAAAACCCCAGCGGGTGGGGGAGGGTGTTAAGAGGAAGAAAATAATTATAATAGCCCTGGTGCACCCATCTTTGCATTGTTACTGTTTGATGAAAGTTTATTATATTATCCCATTATTCAAATCCCATTATTATCCCATTTTTCAAAGTCAAATACTAGCTTATAAATAAAGCCTAAGTCAGCAGCCTTCCCTGGAACATCCCGATCATGATTTACACAGATCCTAGCTTGAAATTATTATGAAAGATGTAAAGCAGAGTGCGAAGCTTGCCCTTGTTGGGCCCTAACACATCAGTAGGGAGCATCAAACAATCTTTCTCCACATCCACTGGAAGCATGTGGAGTGTGGGCGAAGCAGTCACAGTACCTGAGCTCTCCTCAGTTACTTATGTGCCATTTCTCTGAAAGCCCACCCAATCACAGAAGAAAACTCACTGGGTCAAAAATGAGTGATTAGGAGTCTTCCAAAATCTACCTTCTCCCTTCCAAGTCACAAATCTTAAGGCTAGCTAAACTTTCAGGGAGTTGGCTGTCTTTTTATACTCCAAAGTTCTGAGTTCACTTTCTGTTTGTATCAGTCTAACAGGCCCATCCAAACCATGGCCCGTAGGACACATATATCCCCAGATATCTGTGAATGCAGCCCAACATATTCATGGATGACAATGTCCTATTTCAATGTTGAAAAGTTGGCTACCTTCACAGTTAGGCCATAGTGATTGATGCTGGTGCGAGACTTCTATTAGTACCTATTCGTAACCCTTCAGGCTACTGACATTGTTAATTTTATAATGGTTTCACTATTTTTCTTTTGACAATGAACTCTTCCAGACATTCTCTGCAACAAGAAAGTAAAAGCTCTAACCCCATGCTCTAAATTCATTTCCCTTTCCACTTGAAAGGTACATCTGTGTTTCTGTTTCCCACACGCAGGGAGGGCAACACACTTACCCATACCCCTACACATCAACTCACTAATACAATCAAGGCATTTCCACACAGTAATCACACGTAGGTCAAACGCACTCCTAACACATCTCAAATCGGACACTACAGGACATATGCAGCAGAGTGACAGCCTTCAGCCAGGCACTGCCTGAAATGCCATCATACATTAACTAGTCAATCCTCCCCAAACCTTATGCATTAAACTTAACTGTCTCTATTTCACAAATAAAAACCAAGGACAAACAGAACAAAGGCCTCCGACACAGCTAACGGAGTATAAGCAGGACACATGGCTCCAGAGCCATCTGTCCAGTAGGGAGCCAAAGCAGAGCTGTGTCTCTTCTTTTCAAACAGAGCAGGAAGGGGAAGTAGCTCTTCCCACAGTTAACTGGAGTGAAACAAAGAGCCCTGATTTAAGCTCTCCCTTTCCCTGAGCTCAGCTATTGCTCAACCAGTCGCCTCACCTAGAGCTCCTCTGTTAACCTGCTCGGTGCCATTTTTCTAAAGTTCTCTCGGGATTTGATTTGAAATGTTAACAACCTTCTGGGCTCTGAAGTACTTGTTCCCCAGGCCATACTCTGGAGGGATGCTCGCACAGAATGGATGCTGTGCACTCTGGCCTCAACGTTATTTCCTCATATGTTAACTGTTGCTGCTTTCTCTTCCCAAATTAGGGCAAAGAACAAAATTGGGACAGGATGAAGAATTAAAACAAGCCATGGTAGGTTATTAGATGGGCAGGAATTGCTTGTCATCTGCTTATCTGTCCAAAAAGTTAGAAGAATAATTTTTACACTCTTTCCAGCTTTAAGATTTGACTCTAAGTTTGAGCTGCTTCTCTTTGATTCAGTGTGGTGTATGTTTTTAAATGCTATACTTGCATTATGTTAGTTACCCAGCCTAGGAAAAGACGAGGGGTCTGACGCTTAGAGTTGCCCACTGAGTTACTTGTCCTAGGTTACACAAATATTAAATGGCTGAAGTTGCTATTAGTCAATCTGGATGACTAAGGACATGAAGGCATTTGTGGTCAAACTTCTGATGAACACGGGCACAAAGAGCAGTATGAAACTGAAGCTGGGCAGTCTTTTTTTTTTTTTCACATGGTCCAAAGAGATCCTCAGAGTGCAAGCATTTGTCTCGATGCTGCAAGACAAGATCGTATGCTCTTGGAAATTCCCCTTCGATTTTCCTATTCTATAGAGACAGATCCATTGGCAGTGCTGAAACATTCTTCCCAGGACGGCCAATGACTAAGTTAGGGGTTGGGAAACTGCTGACCTCACTCAGTCTTGCATGCACTTTTCCACTCATGGCCGGTTTCCATTTTCTAATGGAGGGCTTTATTTTCTTCCTCCTGGTTCAGGGCAGACAAACACTTTAAAGACCAGTCTCAACTAGCAGAAAGGCCCGATGTTTATAGTGCCTCAAGGAGGTAGTTCTATGGTTTCAAAGTCTCCACAGAAACACAAGATACTTCTGTTATTCTTTTTCCACACCATGCTAACAGGCCGTCCTCGAACTTCTTCCAGGATTCTGGAAATTCTCGCCTTCCATCTGCTCAAAGTCATACCTTACCCCCAAATGACGCCATGACGCCACTTTACTCCCATGATACAGGTTAAAATTGTCTCTACAAGCACCCAGTAACACTTCACATATAGGCACTTTCTTTTTCCCACCTTCAAAACATCTTAAATCCCTCTCTGATCTTGGAACTCCTCTTCCTCACTCCTAGAAGTCTGACGTTCTCCGTTCTCATGCCTTTTGCTTCCAGTCCACCCTAGGGCTCCCTAGCAGGATCTTCGGCTAGAACCACGGCCAAGCCGAGACTCCTGGTCCGCATCTCCTTCAGTGCAGAGGTGCGCAAGGACCCCAGCCCGCTTCCTCCACGCCCCCAACACTCACGTGTCACGGGAAAACAGAGCAGCTGAAGCTCAGAAGTCCCCAAGTATGTGTCTCTGGGGTTGGGAGCCGCGGCCGGAGATCAGGGGTGCAGGGGCGCAGACCCCAGTCCCTCGATTCCTCTCCGAAGCCAGCGCTCCCCTAGGCGCCGCGGTGCGCCCCGCTCCAGAAGCCGGAAACAGGAAGCAGAGAGAGCCTGCTGAGCAACTGCTCCTCCCACTAGACTCCGCGGCATGTGACCGCGGAACCTTCGCTCTGGTTCTTTCTTCTGAACGCTGATTGGTCAACAGCCTAGTTCGCTATTCCCCGGTCTCATCAACCCCAATTGTCAAGATTAATTTTTTCTTTTCGGCTCGCCTTTCTACCAATGAGGTTCTAGCTCCGCCTCCAAGGACTCTGGGTAGGCGCTCCCCGTTCACGCTCGGGTCATGCGCCAGGCGTCCCAATAGGTCGATTGAAGACAGACAGTACGTGAGGGCGATCTGTGGATCTGAGAGTGTCGCTCCCTGGGCTTTCTGGGACTTGTAGTTCCCCCGCCCGGAGCTCTCTGTAGTTGTAGTTTCTAGGACTCGTCTGCTACCAGGGTTGGCCTCTGTGCGGCGCTGTTTAGCCATCAGTCGGCGGGGATCGCTTCTGGTTTGCAGTTGACTCTCCCTCCCAGACAGTGGAACATTAGGTCCTGCATGTCTTGATTTTCTTTGTTCAGAATTTTCTAATTCTCTCAGGACATAACTGTTGTTACTGTTACCTCGGCAATGAATTTGTCCTCTTGTGACATCTTGCTAGATAAGCATACTATGTTTATCAAAGGGTGCCTACTCTAAGTGTGCCGGCCCTCTAGCCTGTACTACTGTTTGGGGTCTGGGTGTCTTAGTGCCTTTGGAAAGGTCATTTTAAGACTCCTATCCACTGTCTCAAGCCCTTAGTTGTTTTTAGAGCTTGGTTTGAAACTATTAATGCTTCCTAGAATCGCTCTCCGGATTAGGCATTTCTTCCTCTGAAGTTTCTTTTGGCTTTAGCTGGTCATGCCCTTTTGACTCTCACGTGCTTTTGCATGTACCTTCTTCATTCTGCTTAAACAGGGATTCGTGTCAGAGGTAGTATTGTGTTTGAAACTGCTAACACCGTAGTGTCCTATACTTTTTTAAAAAGTTAACTTAAAAGTTTTAATACATTTTAATTAAAATATAATTACTTCCCTTTCCTCCGATTCTTTTCTTCTTCCAGTTCCTCCAAAGACCCCTTCACCTAGCTTTCCCCATGTCCCCCACTCAGATTGATAGCCTCTTTTTCTTTAATTGTTATTATTACATATATTTGCATAAATACACTACAACCTGCTGAATCTATGTTTATGTTTGTATGTATATGATTTCAAGGATCACTTTGTATGGGATAGCCACTTAGTGGGCTCATACTGGGGAGAGGTTAATTCTTCTTCTTCCAGAAGTCATTAATTCCCATTAGTTCTTTGTTTAGGGGTGAGACTATGTGAGACTCCTCCCCTTCTCTGTTAGCATATTGATATCATCATTGTTTAGATCTTGTTTATGTGACCATTTCTATGATAGACAGTTTCACACCAGACTTCCTGGTATTCCAGCTTTTATAGTTTTTCCAGTTCCCCTCTATTTCATGTGCCCTGAGTCATAGATGCAGGAACTGTGATGTAGAGGTATCCATTGTGGCTGGGTCCCTCACCACTTGCTGATCTCTGCACTGTGGCCTGTCATGGTTTTCTGTGATGGTCTATAGTGAGAATTTTGGAATTTTGGTTTCTTTAAAAAAAATACAGAAAAATTATAAGAACATATTTTCACTTTAATCCCAGGTGTGGGGTTTGGGGGTACTTCAGATTGTCCATAGCAGCTGACAATGATTTGCCTTGTGCTCTAGTAAGGGTGTGATTTTTGCCAGCTGCAGATAGTTTCGGTGGTGGTATTTGGAATTTTGAGAACTTTTCAGAGGGTATATGAAGAGAGGCAGGGTTGGTTATTGGACATTCAGGGGGGTTGGTTGTGGTTTGTTAGTAGTTGTGCTCAAAGAAGAAACAAGAAAAAGGGAAATTAGATTTCAGAGATCTCTTTCCTCTCTCCCCTCTATCCTTTTTTTCTCCTGTCTATGTTAGGAGGTTGAAGGAGTGGAAGAGAGGTAGAGAAGAGTGGAGGAAAGGAGAACCCACAAGTCCCAAAGACCAGCTACAATGGTCTCCGTTTGCTGTAAACAAAAGCTTATTTGATGTATGGACCCACTTATCTGTGGGTGTAAGGATATGATTTAAAATGCAGTTAGGAATTATGCTGACCTTGCAAAGTGGTAGTAAATTTTCTTCTAAGATTCTACCAGCCCTTGGAAGTTAGATTTCTAGTACCAGGTATAATTTCCCTCCTGCTGAGTGAGTGGTCCTTAAGTCCGTCAGACAGTCGTTGGTTGCCACCAACATATGAGGGATATTTACTGTATCTTCATGGATTTCTTGCTCTGCAGGTCATTGTGATTTATAGGTAGCACAGCTGGGTAGGACTATAAATTGCCCCCTCCTCTGGCACCTTGTGTAGTATTTTCTGGAACCTTGGAAGCTAGACTGCAGGAATGAGGCTTTCAGGTTAGATCTAGCTCATAGTCTGAGCCCTGTATCCTAAGTGTGTTGTCTTCAGCAAGAGGAGCTGACCTTTGACCTACCTCTGAGAGGCAACCAAGGGCAACAGCCATAGTCCGTATTGTTTTGAGAGTCACTTGGATTGCCCTGACCAACCGTCTGAGACACATTGCATGCTTTCCACTGGGAGCTTTGTTAGTCTGTGGTGGTTCTTGTGGGAAGCATGGTCAGCCCAGGTGGCATAACTTTCATATATATAATGTGATATACATACATACATACACACACACACACACATATATATATAGTGTGTGATATATATACATATATATAATATATATGTATATATATGTAATATGTATATGTGTGTGCATGGAATTTTAGGTAAATATTAAATAATAAGAATACTTGAGTGTTTATCAAGAACTGTGGTAGTATTTGTCCCTTCTTCTGTGCTCTCCTCCTTTCCCTCTGCTCAGCTGAAACTTCTGACCCATTTTTCCACTTCCCACATCATCTCACCTGTATCCTGCTATTCCAGTCTCACGCACCCCCTCCCCACCACATGGTCCTTTTAGAGTTTGCTGGGTTCTGCTGTTGGCCACACATATGCTCTCCCCTGAGGTTTTGGAGCTAGGAACCACAGATGAAAGAGAAATGCAGAGTTTGTCTTCCTGAGTCTGGGCTATACCTCACTCTATATAATCTTTTTTCTAGATCTATCCATTTACCTTCAACTTTCTGCTTCCCTTTTTCTTCACAGCTGAATAGTATTCCTTAGTGTACCTGTACCGCATTGTCGTTAACCATTCTTCCGTCGAAGGACATTTAGGTTGTTTCCACTTCCTAGCTGTTGTGAGCAGAGCCACAGTGGACATGGCTGAGTAAGGGTCTGTGGTGTAGGGTATTGAGCTATTTGGGCGTGTGCCAAGGACAGGTGTAGCTGGGCCATGTGGTTTGGTTGTTGGTTTCTTCGTTTATTTATTGAGATATGTAGATGTGTAGTCACTGTATAGACTTGGTTGGCCTGGATCTCACTATGTAGACCAGGCTGGTCTTGAAATCATAGAACCTCACCTGTCTCTGCCTCCCCACCACACTTTTTAAAAAGTGCTTATAGGATTCTTCACTTAAATCCTCACACCAACCTTGTTTTACAGATGCATAAGTTAAGCCAGATATGTGTGGGACATAAAACCATGCCAAAAGCTTGGTAAGGCAGAGCAGGTTGAGACCTGGAAACTCAGGAACACACCTGAGACTTAGGTGACTCCCCACTCCCTGCCAGATTCCTGGCCTGGAACATGGCCATGCTCCTCACGTAGAAGAAACGTGTCCTATGGTCACATAGGCCCAAAGCAGAGGTCTCCATGCTAATGAGGTACCTAGAGACCCAGAGGGCTGAGCCAATATTCCAGACATTCCTCTTTGCAAAAGGTATTTAATTTCAGGTCCACCCTGAGAAGTGAATATGGTATGTTATGCATCCATTTTCCACCAGGAAGAACCAAAAAAAACCTATTTAGAGCCATGGACTATCTCTTTCATCAAGATCCACTGTGGGGAGTCATGGAGAAGGCATTGCCTACAGAGCTGCAGCTTAATCCTCCTGTGGAAGGCCTCTCTGCGCTCCCAGCCACAGTCACCATCAAGCCTGCCTCCGCCAAGCTAAGGGTAACCACTGCTGGGACAAGCTAGAGTTCCCCGTTCCCCCAGGCCCTGGGCTAGACACTGTCCCCAGCCCACGGACCCCCAACTCCATTCTTGTCTTTTCTGTGACTCCCAGCTTGGCCTGGATGTCCAAGAGTCTGAGAACCCCACGGCCCCGCCCTCACCGCAGGCCTGGGGACCCCCGGACCAACTCTGGCTTTTCCACACCTCAGACTGCTTTCCCATGTCTCCGTGCTTCCCTTCAGCCCAGCACCCACTAGGCAGCGGCGTGGGGTAAGCACAATCAAACTCCACGGAGTTCTAACTCTCCAAGAGGCCGTGCCCAGCGGCAGAGCAGATGCGGACTGACACGGACACAGGTTAGTGCGCATATGTGCATCTGTATGCATCAGTATTTATTACCGTTTATGTCGTTGAAGTGTTTTTGTTCGTTCTTGCTTTCAGATAGGATCTTGATAAGTAGCCCAGGGGGCTGGGAGTTTGAGGTCTTCCTTCTTCTTCCTCTGCGTACAGAGATGACAGGCATGCATCTCAGAGTTGGCTCGCATTGTTAATTGATACATTCTTTTGAGGCTCGGCAGATTTATGAGGTGGGCATTGAATATTTACTTTCTCAGGGGAGGGTGGATAAGTGGAAAAAAAGCCCTAAATTTTGTAGTGATAAAAATTGTTGTGATCATAAAAAGTCAAAGTGTTGTAAGAATATGTTCTATGGGTGTGTGGGGGAAGGGCCCATGCCAAGGCATCCCTTCCCCCGAGGGACCAGACACAGGACGGTATAGTGTAGAATAGAGTTTATTCAGGGCATGGGGAGGGGAGTTAAGGGGATAGTAGAGGCAGAGAAAGGCAGAGAGAGGGAGAGAGTAGAGAAGTAGAGGCTGGCCATGACCACGTGGAGAGAGGGGGGGAAGGGAAGAGGGAGAGAGGGGGAGCAAGAAGGCGAGAGAGAGAGAGAGAGAGAGAGAGAGAGAGAGAGAGAGAGAGAGAGAGAGAGGATAAGAGAATAAGAGATAGAGGAGGGGCCAAGAAGCCCCTTTTATAGTGGGCCAGGTCTACCTGACTGTTGTCAGGTAACCGTGGGGCGGGGCATAGACAGAATCCTCACAAAAATAGTTTAATATTGAAAAATAGAGCAAACAAAATAACAACCACACAAAAACTGACCAAAAACTTGTATATTTCCTTCAAAATGTTTCTTTAAAAATAAATAAATAAAATGTCCTTATATCATTTAATTATAAAACTAAATTTTTTCTTCGATTTTGGGGTTCATATTCTGGGCTGTCACATGTCAAACAAATACTTCTACTGCTGAGAGACATCCCCAGGCACACAAATAAACTTTTTTAAAAATTTATTTATTTTATTTGTATGACTACACCTAGCTGTCTTCAGACACACCAGAAGAGGGCATCGGATCCTGTTACAGATGGTTGTGAGCCGCCATGTGGTTGCTGGGAATTGAACTCAAGACCTGTGGAAGAACAGTCAGTGCTCTTACTTGCTGAGCCTTCTCTCCAGTCCACAAATAAACTTTTTAATAGTTACATATTATTTAGCTTCATAGATTACTGTTTAACCAATGCCATTAAATGTTGGCTATTTGACTTATTTCTGACTTACTTTAACTAATAACCCAGCAAATGTTTAATGAACAATTACTATATGCCAAATTTTGACAATGAGCAGAACAATCCTTGATACAATGCACTTCCATTCAAGAACTGATACTTTTTCTTTTCTTTCTTTTTTTTTTAAATCTTTGAAAATTTTTGTATATGTATACCATGTATATAAGTCCTTCCATCTTCCTTTTGGACAACCTCCAACATATCTCCCTCTCAATCTAAATAATCTCCCCAATAATCCCCTGAATTTAATTAGGGATCCTCATGTGCAGATGGGGATGCAGTCATTTGCAGGGTCACTGGCAACCTAACACTAGCCACCTGCCCTGAGAGAAAAAAACGACTCTCCCTTTCCTATAAGCCACTAACAGCCACTAGGCCCTCAGTTGGGGGTGATGTGGTGTGGGTGACCACAGCTGTTGTGAGTTCATGTGCAACAGCCATGTCTTGTCCAGAAGACAGCATTTCATATCACTTCTGTCCCTTTTTGATTTCTTTGTTGTGGCTGGTTTTGTTTTTGCTTTTCAAGACAGGGATTCCCTGTGGAGCCTTTGCTGTCCTGGAACTCACTCTGTAGACCAGGCTGGCCTCAAACTCATAGATAACAGCCTTCCTCTGCCTCCCAAGTGCTGGGATTAAAGGCGTGCATCACAAACAGCCACACTCCTCTTCTTTCCACCTCTATCTCCTGAAATGTTCCCTGAGGCAGGGGTTGACAAAGATGTCCCACCTGTTCCCGGGTATTTAGTCACTTATCCAGTCTCTGCATTTAGAATAGTTATGAGTCTCTCTGCATTGACATACACCACTTACAACAAGAAGCTTCTCTGACTGAGACTGAGAACAGCTCAGATCTGTGAATATAAACATAAACATTTAGAAGGCAGTTTGACAGCACTACCATTTAGCAAAACAATATCATCAGATTCTCCCCTGGGGCCTGTACTTTCCCCAACTTTGGGTTTCTGTACCAGACCTCAATAACCTCTTGGAGGAAGTCCTTAGATCCAATCAAGAGAGCAGTTGTTACTCCATTCAACAGTTTTGCCACTCGTGTGCTGTTGTATAGTGTGTTCCTTAGATTTGTAACTTTTCCTCCAAATGGAAACACTTCTTCCAGGAGGTACGGGAAGACAGAGGGGGAACTCAGGAGGTAAGCAGAAGGTCACATGTACTAAATAACACAGGCTTGGACGATTCATTAGGGCCCATGTCATCAGTGGAGAAGAGGGTAGAGAGTTGCTGGGGTGGAGACTCTTACCACCCAAACCAAGGTCAGAAAGAGACATTTGGATTGAGTAGGTGGAGAACTCCAGGGCTATAGATTTTAGGGGTCATCACCTTTGTTGGGGTATGCTTCCTGATGGCGTGGCTGCCTTTGAATCACCCCTACACCTTGTAAGGGACCCCTCTCCCACATTCCCGTTAGCAACCCTAATAAACAAACCCCCTCGTTGGTTCACCATATTGGACTTCAGTGCAAGTAGTAACTCTGATCTTCCACAGGCTCCCTTTCTGGGGTGAGCCAATGTGTATGTGTGTCATGTCTCCCCAGGAAAAGCCTGCCACACACCACGAACCTGTTGGCACACCTTGCCTGCTAGGTCAGTAGTTCAGCACGCAGGGTCCAGTGCTGGGTAAAACCAATGATCATTTTCCCTCAGCAATCCGCAGAGAGCCTTCCAGCACTGTGAATGCTGGCCAGCAGGGGGCGCCTGCTCAGTTCAAGATCAATTTTTTTGGCATCTTGCTAAGTGTGAGGCGTCTTCTTTACTAACAGAGTCTTACCCGTTCAGTGTTGGTGAGCATTCAAGAGCAGGGGTAATAAATAACCTATACTGTATTAGGTGCCTCTGGAGCCTTACTGACTGATAACGTGTAGGAAAGCAACTCATGCCTGGCATCAAAATTTTCATCTAAAAACTCATGTCTTCTGAAGGCAGCATTGCTCATCCACATAGGGCACATCTGTTCAAACTCCTTTAAAAATATGTTTTTAATTAGCTTACCGACTACCGGGCTTTATAAGCCTCAATATGCATCCTGAGTTTTGCCTATCCCTCTCCGCCCCTCCTTTCTCTATCCCTTTGTCTCATCTGTTTTTAAATGTTTAGCTCCCAGGGTCTCCACCGGCTTTGATTACTTCAAGTTCCACTTCAGAAATCTTGCTTCTAGGCCGTTGTCTGAAGGAGTGTTGGACTGCAGAGAGGGGAGCGCGTTGGAAACAGGATCCCGCATGAGTAGGCTGGGTGACCAGTCTTCTGTGGGAGTGGAAGCAGAGTGGACTCTCCCTAGTCCGGGGTTTCTGTGTTCATTCAAGGGCTTTGCATGTTTGAATTTCTACCTCACAGAACAGACTTCGAGGTTCCTGACATAGATAAAAGCTGTCCAGCAGCTGGGGAGCTGTGTTGGGAGCTGGTCCTTCAACCTCTGGACAGTTCACTATGTCTGTGTTAGCAGATTCTGCTCCGGTTTCACTGGATGGTTTGACACATCCTTCCTGAGCTCCACTTCCGCTCCCCTAGGGGGTTTTGGAAACCAGTACTTTCTTGTTATGCGTGCATTTCACTTACCACCTCGAAGCAGATTTTAATTTTGATATTTATCGATGCCTGTCAAACTGATAACACTGAACATATTTCAAAGGATAAATACATTTTCGGTCTCTGCAACTTTCACTTTTACTAATTTAACATGTGTGGGAAAGATACAAGAAGGAATACAAAAGTGACTGACATGATGGCGCGTAGCTGGATCCCAGCACTGGAGAAGCTGAGGCAGGAGGATTGCAGGTTCAAAAGAGTGCTTGGTCTACATAGTGAGACCCTGTCTCAAAAAAAAAAAAAAAAAAGAAAAGAAAAAAAAGTACTCTATTTGAGTTCATTTGTTTACACGATGTTCCATTTATTTTATTCTCCTTTTTCCTTGCTCCCTTCCACATTAGTTGATTTTTGAACAATTTATTGATTACTGCCTCCATTACCATTAAACATATCAGAGTGTATTTACTAAGAATGATACTTTTTTTTTGGTAATAATAGTGTAATTATCAAAACCAGGAGCTATAAAATGAACTCAAAATTATTATTATCTAATCTCCAGTGTCATGCACAATTTCACTAGTTGTCCCAATAAACATTTCTTTCAATTGCTTCCCAGGTCCCAGTTATAGGAGTCAAGTAAGAGACGGGTTGCAATTAGTTGTCTTATTTGACCTTTGAACTTTGAGAATATTGATCAGTTACAGAAAGTCTCACTTTATTTTTTTTCTTAATGTGATAATTGTAAAGATTTGTTTTCTAGGAAGATGACCAACTACTAAAGGACAAATGATTCCATATATATATATATGTATATACTGAAGTAGTGATTCTACAGTTGTTATGACCTCAAAGACTGAGGAAACACCTCAAAAATGTAAAGTTAATACTTCCTCACAGGTCAGAGACTTGGCCAGGATGTGGTTTCTGACACAGAAACATGTAGCACATGGAGGGGCACAGACACTGCTTTTGGAGGGCTGGGATACTGCTAAGAACAAATGGGTGTCTCCTTGTGGGGGTTCCTTTAGCCTTAGAATTCAACCACATCATTTTAGAAAAGATTTTTTTCCCCCATATGTATGAGTGTTTTGCCTGCATGTATGTAAATGTGCTGTTTGTGCCTGGTGCCCAAGGAGGGAGGCCAGAAGAGGGCGTTTTATACCTGGAACCAGTTACAGGGTGTTGCAAGCCATGGGCGTAGGTGTTGGAAACTGAACCCTGATCCTCTGTAAGAGCAGTAAGAACTCCTAACCACTTTACCACCTGCTCTCTACCCTGACTGCTCCCTCCCATCCTTTTTTACTTTCATGATACTCTGTGTTTATTTTGTACCTTCTTTAAGACAAGATCTTAGTATGTATCCCTGGCTGGCCTGGAACTCAAATTAATCTGCCTGACTCTCTCTCCTGAGTGCTGGGATTAAATGTGTGGGCAACCAACCATTGTTAGGAGACCCCCAAGATCAGGGGAGGAGGTTTCCTTTCTACCCTGGATTAGGCACAAACCACACCAAGACACCCGTTTTCACAGAGAGATCCTTTATTAGGCCGGGAAGCAAAGTTAAAGTGGCTGCTCTCTGACTCAGGCAGGAAAACAGCAGCAAATGATCTTTCAGATGAAACTTATAAGAAGAGCAAAGGGGGTAGGGCTGTGTTAGAATGGGCTAGGATGCAGTGGTCTATTTTGATTGGGCATGTTAATTAGGTCAACCAAGGGGGCTTTTGATTGTTGGACTTCAATACTTTGAGAACTGGGCCTTGGTAGTCAGCCTTAGGAGGAGGAACTGGCCAAATAGAGAAAAGACCTTGGTGGCTAGCTTTAGGAATATAGTCTAAAGGACAAGGTTTGCCAGAGCCTTGCTGGCCAGAGTCCCATCAACCATGCCTGGCCTAGATCTTGTACTTTAAGTCAAACTGACATGTCCATCTAGATCCTAAGGCATAAGAAATTTTTAGTTAACTATAAATACATTACTCTCTTGCTACGGAAGTAGATCTTAGGGTTTTTAACAAACTTCAGTTACAGTGCACTTAGTTCTTACTATGACACCCTTCACCAAGGTCAAGTGTTGCAAACTGTTTACAACACTGTAACCACGGTCTAATTGTGTCAGATAATTGTGTGAGAACAATTTTTGACCTTGCTGATTTAGTTTTGGTTCTGTTGTTTTGATAAAATACCTTTTGAAAACCAACTTAGGAGAGAAAGGGTTTAAAAAAAGGTAAAAATAGATACAATTCCTGATTCCTGTCCATCATTGCAGCAAAATCAAGGCAGCAGGAACTGGAAGCGGCCTGTCACACCCGGAGTCAAGATAAAAGATG